>VCCN01003738.1:2562546-2573937 GCA_006491835.1 Architeuthis dux
ACTTTGTTTACACTTTAGACTACGTTAATTTTATTCGAACTTTGCGCGAAAGGTCTCAAAACGAAGCTTTATATGTTTTCTCTTCGCTAGTTGGATAATATTTGTGGATATGGCCACTCACGCGAAGTGATAGAGCTATGAGGGAGGTTGGTGTCGAACGGCCGACATGATCTTTTTGTAATGGTGATCCGCGTTTGCGACATGGGTATGTCGATTCGAGATTAAATTAAAGTATTTATTCAGTCAATCACTTCAAAATCAAACAAACAACTCTTTCAACAGAACATTAAAGTTTCTTTTCATATGGTTTTTATTTATTTCTGATTCATATAATTTTGAAAATTGATGATTGAAAACTATCTAAAATTAGGCCAAATACGCTCAGTTTCCAGCTAAGGCTGCCTGTTTGGAGTACCTACTTTAAGAGAAATAGGGAAATCTGTACCAACGACCCCCACACCCACGACTCCTAAGGGCAAGAGAGTTGAAGATGAAGATTGAAGTGGAATGAAAATTCCTGAAACCCCAACCCCCACTCTGAACACAGCGGGGATGCAAGGCGGCCTGTGAAACCAGCTTTTTGATGGAGAAATTCTTATCTCTTGTCTGGACAGTCGAAGTAGCAACCCGAAATGCCCCCCGCCCCCTTCTAACAATGACAGGAGGAGGGAGTACAGCAGTAACCCGAATTTCCTACAGTGTATATAAACAGGCCCTGGTAGTTATTTCAGTTCAGTTTGCAAATCGTAATAAACGTGAAACAGTCTGCCGCTGTAAGGGAATAGAGTTCCATCTTCTTTCTCCCATTGGATATCTATCACTCTGCCCACCGTCGCTGATATATATAAAATCAAATGATGGATACTTTTATATCCAACAATATGATAATTATAAAAGAAATTTATTAGTTGATTTCATACTGTCGACATAGAGAACTACATTATATTCGTGCCTAAAATACAAATGTGAGAGCAGAGAGACCAGCAAAGTGTAGGATTAAAAAACTGCTGCCTACCATGAGAACTTTGTTTGCTCAGTCGGTAAAAGCAGAATCTGCTGATACGGTTGTTTCCAAGGTGGATGCAGGTTCGATCCCCTCACAGAGCTAGTTTCTTTATTCACATTTATCATTCGTTCACACCAGCGCCGGCAAAGATAGGTTTTCAACTAATAAGTGTCTTTATAATTATTTTATATTTCTTGTATATTTATTGCCATTATTTGTTTTATTATTTTACAGTTTTCCTATAACTTATTTTTGTTCCCTATTTTTTCAGGTTGTGATTATTTTTGAACATGCCTATTCGAATTAAATACCAGATTTCAAAGAGGCAGGGTTGTTGGTCAGTATGAAGGTGGGGTGTCCTAGAGACAAATAGCTAGAAATCTCAAAATACACCCCCTTTTCATGGCTAGTATTTCTGATAGCGACTTTTGTTTTTCATTTCTCAAATCTCAAACAAAAGTACATATTTCGATAACCAAACTGTCATGTACTCAGCAAATGCAGGCTTATATAATTTGTTATATAACACTCATGTACTTGTAAAATCTAGCGTAACCATAGTATTACACACACAATGAAAATTTTTAAACTAATTACATATTCTGAAACTTTAGTTGGAATCTAGTGAAGAAAAAAAACCAAAACAAAAACTATTAAAACCTCAAATGATAGGTTACTTGAATATTTTCCCGAAGAGAAATAATTGTTAAACAAAAATATAACTTAATTCAACTGTTTAGTAATTAATTAAACAAACCAATAGAAAGAAAATATCAAAATATGATGTGCACCTACCATTTCACAGCTAAATTTTGAACTTCCCCATTCTTGTCCTCAAGTAACTTCAATAACATTTTTACAACCTGGAGAAAAAGAATATTCAAAACACATTATAGATTCAAACCAACATGTGAAATTAAAATTGGAACCAAGAAAAAAACGGTTTGCCCCTTTTTGTGAATTATACACCTGACAAGGGCTGAAGAATGGATAAGCTGAAACGTTGTGTTGACAAAGATGGGAAGAAGAGAATTGATTGTTCGAACAAAAGTTGGAATGTTAATGACTCTTTTCAAAGTTATAGACAATGAATAATGTAGTCTGAAAAGTTGACTAAAGTACTCATCAACTAATGTATTTGAAAAAAAAATATTAAAAAAATGCCTAGTTGGCTGTTAAGAAATTCAAAAGCAATAGCCAAAGTTAGCAAAAATAAATCATAAATAAAATTTAAATTATTTTTGCATATTGTATAAATGATACAAATTTGGGTTGATTAATTATATATTTTTAATCATAATCATCAATCCAATAAACTAAAATGATTAATGGCAATGAAACATTGCGTTAAAATGTAATTTTATTCTTTAAAATTCCAGACATGAATAATTATAGGTGGAAGGAAAGAAATTGTGTGTGTGCAGGCTCACAAATTTGAAAATGCATAATTAATCTTTTCCAAATAAGCATTCCTATGAGGAGACCCAGTAAATACAAAAACTATAAATTTCAGTAGTATAAAAGGAAAACAATCTTGTGTAAAATTCAATTCAAAGCAGAAATTTAAAATATAAAAACATGACCAATTAAATTGATAAACATTCATAGGTGGCAAAATAACAAAAGGTTTGAAAAGAAGGTAATTTACAGATGATACATGTCAAGTTACTTTTAGAGTTTACTGCAAAACAGGTTTTAATCTAAATTTTTAAAAATAATTAGAAAACAAAATTTGGGTGATACACAGAAAAATTAACTTGTTCTATTCTAATAAAATTAAAAGATAATAGTTATCAATATTACCGACCAAATAAAGCATTTCATTCATTAATCTCAAACAGAATAGAAAACTAGCAAATGATCCAGTTTTTGAGTGCAAGATTTCAATACATATAGATTTGCATAGCAGTAGAAATTACATATTTTCTTATTTCCCTAATAATTTTATCGTGTGTTATTTCTTTTTTTATTAATACCATTGGTGATGAAAATAAGTTATAAAATTGTATAAGTCTATTGTGTTTTTTTTTAATATTAAAATATGGGTTTGAAATAATTTATTAAAAAGGTATTATAGTGGTGCCTCCCCATATCCATGGTTTCTGTTACCCTGCGGTCACCCCCAGAAATCAAGTAGACCCACAAGCGAACAGTTGCGTACCCAAGAGCAAAGCAACTTTTTCTTCTTTTTTTTAAAAAAGCGGGGATCAATGAATATATTACTTCTCACCTTTTGTTGGGCAGGGATCACTAAAAAGGTCTGAATTTTTGAAAAAGAAGCGTGAATGCTGCCGAATACAAACTAAAGGACCAATTTAGCATAAACTTACATTGTAAATTGAATCTTTATTGGAGGGCATTTTTCAAAAAACCACTGAGAGATGTATTAAAAATATACGCCCTGGGGGCCTGCGTACAAACACAGATTTGCTATAAGGACAAACGAGAAGAAAAAAATGAATAAAATGGAAAGGGATTCAAACTTGAATTTTTGTTACCACATGATTCACATTTGATTAATATCTTATTTTTGTAGAAAACTTTTCTCTGTAAAATCCAAAGCTTATAGTTGCGTGTCTACTGCTTGATATTTGTAAACAATGATACATAAACATTGTATTATTAAATTTTTTTAGGTGTTTCGTATTATATGCATTTGTGTTTGTAATAATATCAATTGTAATTCTTTATTTGCGTTTGTAATGCCCTCACAAAAATTTGGGATGCTAAACTAACTGAGCATCATTTTTTTTTTTTTTACATGCTAATTTTAGTTTTGAAATAATGTCGGAAAATCAGGACCAAGTTTTAGATTATAGTTAAATTGTAAATAGAACCCTCCACCATAAAACCCGAGAAAAAAGTTTGTAAAATAAAAAAAAAGTACTTCAAGATAATTTGGTGAGAATCAGTCAAAAATTACATCCTGGAGGCTTGCATACAGAGTTTTTGGACCCGCTAACAGAAAAATAAAAAACAGAGTGATGTAACTTAAGAACTTTTACTATGCGCTTTACGCTTGATAAACAATTCATAAGTCTTACTCAATAATGGCCGCCCAAAAAATGCTTCCTTTAAGTGAAAAAGTGAAAGTTCTAGACTTGATAAGGAAAGAAAAAAAATCATATGCTGAGGTTGCTAAGTTCTATGGCAAGAACAAATCTTCTATCCATCACATACTTTTATTGCAGTATCCACACACAATAATTAGCAATGTGCAGATGTCTATCACACTAAGGGACGCAATGACATAGTAAAATGCTGAATTTAAAGAATAATAGAAAAATAGAAAAAGTAATAAAAACAAAAATAATAAAAATTTGTTTGTGGTCCACAGAATGCTATTCTCCAAGCTCACCGCAATGCAAACCTCTTATCCACATATATAAAATGCAATGTGCATATCCAATCCATATATGAGTATGCAGTCATTTTTGAGAGCAACTAGTATTATTATTATAATTTGATCTATTTTATTAATAGCTATTGTTTTTAATCTCTTACTGTGCTTGATTTATAAATTAAACTTCATATGTATAGGAAAAAGCATAGTATATATAGGGTTCAAGTCTGCAGAAGATAGGCAGACAACTCTTGATTCTTGCAAATGAGGAACAAGCCAACAACAACTATCCGCAGTTTCAGTATCCACTGGAGGTATTGGACCATATCCCTCATGGATAAGGAGAGGGGGGGGCTACTGTATTAGAATTATCTGATCTATTTCTGCTTTTGTTATTGTAAAAAAAGAAAGAAAAAAAAGTAAAAAGTTATCCGTATCTTTTTGCTTCTTCAGTAGCCTTATCCTGGCAACAATTTGTAATGTACATCAAATTTTATGCCACATTTAAAAGTATTCAATGAAAACTTAATTATCAATTATGACAGTTCAGGCTAAAAATGAACCAAATCTGCATGTACTACGAAAGCATTGTTTACAAGATACTTAAATCTTCCAGTCCTCCTCATCTTCTTTTCTGTCCCTACTGGCTGGCTTAATTTGGTGCCATGTTCACTGAGTATGATTGAAAAATAAACTAACCCCTACAATTTGTACAACATCAACATGTCTAAGCAGTATATACAGTGAAAGCAACATGCTTACACGACTATCTGAATTGTTGCTTCTGGCTGACTTGTTCAGTACACATCACTTTGGCAATCGTCCGCATAAGTGATATTTTTGGAGTAACTTGTCAATGACTTTCAACTGAGTTATAGCAAGAGTTTAGACTATTCGATGTCCTTCAAATCCTATTCTGATTTGTTTTGGCACACATGGAGATAAAATGATTTTTATTATGCTTATTCAACACTTTTTTTTATACTTGCCCTCATGAGTGATGTTTAAGAGCATGTGAGATGGTCACATTGTGGCAAATTAAGATGCCAAAACAATTTTGCAAATATACAAATTCTTAAATAATAAAAGAAACATTTAGTAAATGTGGTAAAACATATTCAAGATTTTTTATTTGCAAAAACAGAATTATTTACTTATATAATTGGAAAACTTAATACTATTTATAAATGAAATGGATCAGGTCAATTTTCAAGAAGTGTTGACCCTGAAGGCAAATCGTGTAAATTTATGGCAGTGATTTTTAGGGGTATTGTGGGGTGCTGAATCCAGATCTGCTGTATGCCCTGCTCAAAAATGGCTGACAATAAGAGAATTGAGAAATCCAAGACAGCCACCATTCTGAAAATGTGTATATTAAAAGTGAAGGCAAATAGTGTTAATTTATGACAGTGTTTTTTTTAAGGAATATTGAGGGGGATGCTGTATACCCAGCTAAAAAATAGCCAACAATGC
This sequence comes from Architeuthis dux, assembly GCA_006491835.1. NCBI lineage: Eukaryota > Metazoa > Mollusca > Cephalopoda > Oegopsida > Architeuthidae > Architeuthis > Architeuthis dux. The sequence goes on from VCCN01003738.1 coordinate 2,568,369, forward strand.
TTGAAAATCGAGAAATCAAAGATGGCCGCCACCACAGTGCTAAATTGGGAACGCTGTTGGAAATTGAGAAAATTCAAAGAAGCAGCATACATCAACATGACAATTGTGTGCAGAAGTCAGACAAGAGCGGATTTCAACTATGTGGCTCCCGCTACTCAACAGGGACAAGTGCTGGCAATATTGGGCAGGTGCAGCGAACAACAGCACTTAGTGTTAGAAGTGGGCTTAAAATAGCAACCCTGTTTATCACTTTTTTGATGCCTTTCGCTAAGTCTGAATCTAGCTCTTCTTAGCTCCTAATTTAGCTTCTTTTCAATTTATCGAACCTTTTTTTAGCATATTTTCTTATTTATGAAATAATTGATGAATTGAAATTGATATTATCTGCACTATTTTCGCTACTTTTTGGTAGTGCTCTCGCTAATTATATTTAAAAAGTATCTAGCAACTCTGGCAGTGCATGCACATTTATTTTCTCTTAACACAAGTTTTCAACTTTACTACAAAGAAAATATGAGTTGTTTGCGAGTGATGAGGATTTATCATTATTTAACTTGTTTCTATCACTCTCTGTTAATGTGTTGGTATGACGGTAGTTTGTTGTTACTATGAACTTCTAAATAAAGTAAGTATTTACTTAAATTTATAATGATTGACACTTAGCTTCTTTTTTTTTGGCTCTATCTCTAAAATCTATTTCCGATTTGGCAATCCTGCAACAGCCCATCGGGAAAAATAACACACCCCAAAACGGGTTAGTAACAGGAAACTAGTTAAGGGATGAAAAGTCATTCATAAAGTATTGATTAGCATATTATACATAGGTATTATCTAAGGTAAACTTAATCTGTAGTTTTATATCTTTATAATATAGATCATTCCAAGAATTTTACATAAAAAATTATGTTAGTATCATTGTTCAGCCGGAAATCCAGTATATCACTAGTCAATGTATTCGTGAACACATTTATGAACCAATCAAATCAAAGCATAAGATTAACTGCGAATATAAAATATATTTCCTGGGTGAATGATATGTGTTCTTTCAAATGAGCTTAAGTTCAAGTTACCAATTAATGTAAGTTTTGCTATTTGAATTTAAAAATGTCTTGCTTAAATTCTGCCAAATAAATTATGATAAATAATCCTAACATTGTACAGCTTCTAAAAAGTTAAAAAAATATGGGTTTTAAACACTTCAATTTATAAACCTACAAAAAGGTTTGGGAATGGTGAAAATTTAGAAGATTTCAGAAAGTAACTCTTGGGTCTGTAAATTGGTGTCTGGAGACAAGAAAGCAATACCCCCCCCCCACTTAACCATCAATCAAATGTATCTGCTCATAAGGCCGTGTTACAGTATGGGGTAGGTCATAATACGGTTATGAAAGCAATGAAGGATGATTACGAAATTGAACATAGAAGAAAGAAAAAAAAAAAAAAGAGAAGGTTCTGAAGTATAGCAACGATAAAATGGCTGAAATTAGGATAATGCTTGGTGACTTTATCGACTGTACTTTTTAGGACCAACTGCTCGTCGTTTAATTGGATGATGAGACTTACATACAATTAATGATTGAGCAACATTTTCCGATGCAGGATTTTATACCGATTCCTTCAATAAAACTCCAGAAGTTTTCAAGGGAATCAAAATTTCATGCCAAAGTTGGCAATGCTGTCTAACCATACTTTCTGTGGCGACAAGATCTTGCGATCAATCAGAAATTATTTAAATTGGAGTGTCTTCAATGTAGAATGGTCCCATGGATGGAAACAAGTGGTTTTAAAGATGCTGCAAAATTCTGGCCTGACAAGGCGTCTTCATTATGCCAAGTCTGTGTTGCAATACCTTGATTCCAAACAAATTCTTGTCGTACCAAAGAAAGACAACCCCACAAATTGCCCTCAATGCTGGCCAATAAAAAACAGCTCATGCCTTAATTAAATGAGTGATCTTCAAGGATGGATTTAAACAAAAAAACTGTGATGAGTTGTATGCACGGGTGCATCATGTCATTTTACAAAATATTACCAAGAGATTTTAGGTTTCTGTTCACTGCAAACGCAACGACATGTATCGAAATGTAGAAGGGACTTTGTCTTTCATGTAAAATTTGCAGAAAATAGTTATTCAGGTTTTTGTAATGTTCGCGAACACATTGACCCTACGTTACTAATATTAATTTGAAACCTTTTTATTTTTTGAGGCCGAAAATTTTATTATGTGAGAAATGAAAAAGACTAGGAAGAATAACCGATACAAGATATCCCCCCACCTCTGAAATGGACAGAACAAGAACAATTTACCCACGTAAATTCGGTTCAACGTTCCTAGTAGGTTACTGAGTATGACAGACACTAGTCCGAGTGAATAATGATGCCTCATCTTGGAAATTCAGAACAAAATTATATTGCTTGAAAATAAATATTAATATTAAATACAAGTTATCCATAAAGATATTTTGTAAAATTTGTGATAATTTTCGGCATTAGGAAATATCCAAATATAGTTTACAATAAGGGAAGTATCTTTAAAATCTTTAAATGCAATAATAAGCAAACTCTTAATTCAAATAAAAAGCCAATTGTTTACCTAGAAGTTATAAATGACTTCTAGTTCTAAAAAGAAATCATAAAATCTTAAATAAAATAGGATCAGTAAGAAAAATATATACTTATATTGAGCTAAAGTATTACAGGACTTCATTTCAGACCCGAAAGAACCTGTGACCAAAGTTAGAGCAAAATCACAGATGGTCAAGTGGGGACCATTGGTCCACTCGACTTGGAATGACCCATATATATATAATTCTTTGTAAAGTGGACCAATTTTGGGAAAGTGCCCCACTTGACCATCTCTTTACAGTCTGAAATGAAGTCCTGTAAAATTTTAGCTCAATATCTTCACTCGTTCAGTCTCTATGGATCCAAGAAGAACAACTACTTTGTTCAGTGTGATGGCGACCGAATTATTATTTCCATTTTGAACTAGAAAATTTAAATGCTCTATTGGAATTTGTGATGGAAATCGGTTTTGGGAACTAGAGTATAAGTCTCCATTAGTAGATATTGAAGATACAAAAAAAAAACCCCTAGAAATTGAGAAGTAGGCATATTCTGTACCCCCGCGTACACCCCCCCCTCTACACCATTGATTAGAACATGAAATAATTAAGAGACCAAATTGAAAAACTAGCCCCAAGTATTTTTAAACATGTTCTTTTCAGTGGCTTTTGTTACAAAATAGTTAAGCTTGTCCCATGTGTTCAGTTTTACCTATAAAAATGGGCCATTTTTGAGACCTTATATCTCGGATCTAAAAAAGCTATAAAGATCCAGATTGTGACAATTTGTAGTGCATTATCTGACAAGGAAGACAGTGTCAGAGTTCACAAGGTGGGACAGAAGATTTGAAGCCCACATTGACACCCCCACCCCCCACCCAAGATATTTTCTAGAGATAGGCTGATAACATTTAAAATCTACATAAAAAGTTGACCCTGAAAACAAATTTTCAGTTCAGTAGAGCTTCCTGTTATGGAATGGTGTCTAGTTGAAAATGGAAATAATAATTTGTCCACCATCACACTGAACAAAAAGTAGTTGTTCTTGGATCCATAGTGACTGAGCAAGATATTGAGCTAAAATTTTTACAGGACTTTATTTCAGACCCAAATTAACCTGTGACCAAAGTTAAAGCAAAATCAGAGATGGCCGACTGGGGACCATTGGTCCACTTGACATGGAATGACATACATAAGAAAAAAATGGTTGGAGAGAGAGAGAGAGAAAAGAACTTACTTTTTTTTCACTATCATCATCCAATTTTATAGAATCTTTCTGTAATTCTCCCATTAAATCATTTGTAGCCATAAAACGAAAGTCTTTGTCACTGGAGGTCATCTGAAAACAAAGAAAAAGGAAACTTAGCAAAACAAATATAATAACTTCAAAGTTTGTAGTAGAAAGAAATTTGCTCTTAGTGAATTGTAAATTTGTAGCTGACAATAGGATGAAGTTTATTACATTTATAAGAATTGTTAATAGAAAATCCAGTTAAAATTACAATTAGTAAAAACATTTACAAATAAGTTTGAAATTCAAATATAAATTTTAATGAACTTGAGATACAAATTCCAGACATGCAATTAGCAAGACTGACTTTAATACAAGAGGTTAACCAGATAAAAACAATTTTCAAAACTGCAACCAGACTAAAGCAAGATCCTCAGATGTCCTAGAACAGAAAAAAAAAAATCACTTGTCCTGGAGGCGTTGGTGAGGATTGTTCTTGTTTTGTCACTGTAGAAAAACAAAGTCAACTCCAGGTTTTAACATTTTAATGGTGTTTTTATTATGCTACTAGCAACTATTGATGATAATAACAAAGTAAAGAAACATTTTGATTTTGGGACTGTTTACATTTCCTTCGGGACGGTTAAAATTGTTTTTCGTGACGGTAATGAAAAAAGTTAGTCTGGAGCTCTGCTATTGGTATAGCTGTAAAATCGAGCCAATAGTTAATTCAAAGAATGATTTTCTCTAATTTGGAGCAATCCTTCTCTTATAAGAGAAAGTGAGAGCGGAGGTAACCTTATTAAAGTTAAATTTTGTTTTTACACAAGGAAAACTAACAAGTCTTCTGACAGCTGAACCATAGCTAAAAAAAATATTAGTCGCCAAAATAATTTGAAAGTAACCAGAGTAAATCAGATGATGACAAGCAAATCCAAAAGAAACGTTAGTTCCAATTCATGTTGAAATAAGTTATCAAAATAAAACTTAACCTTTTATTACATTACCTGTTTCCATAAAAAGAATGTAGTATTTGCATCTGTTAAATTATTGGTGAATATTCAGGAAATGATGAATTGGTGATGGGTGAAACTGGATTTGGGCATAATTTATATAACTATTTTGGCATTTCTATTCTAATGCATTAAGCAAATATGGGTGTGAGGGTTCATTATTGCAGTCAATTATAAATTTTACATATTTTTCAAATAAGAACAATCCTGCTATCTGAAATATGTTTTGATTTAATGACCTCAAACAAGTACAGTAATACTTTGATCAGTGCGGTTAATTCGTTCCTAAAATTTCTGTACTGTTCAAGGTCTTTTTATAATTTAATGTGTTTTTTCTTCAGCTTATATTTTGTTAAATTTATTCATACATCAATACCATAACCGTACTATATCAAAAGCAGCACTACATATTGCTATATTCTCACAAGAAACCATGAAAAAACATTTCCTGTATAATTGTTGTAAATTTACCTTTCTTCAAAGTTTTTCTTAAATCTAATATTTTATATATACGCTAGCATAGTACCTGTAAGAATGATATTATGTATGATAGATAAGAAGTTTAAAATGTTTTAAAAATCAAGCCTAAAAAATTATATATAGACTTGGATGATACAAAATAAGGTTAGTAATCTTTTTTTTTAAAAATTCTTCAGTTGAATAGGTTGTTTGACTATTAACTCAAAGATAGATTTGGTACTGGTATTCGGACGATGACATCAGCGTAGATTTACATCGGTCAGATGATAAAAACGAGGAAA
>VCCN01003738.1:2574081-2586744 GCA_006491835.1 Architeuthis dux
CATAAAAAATACACTATGATAATGCCCTAAACAAAATAACTACATATTATGACAAACTACAAAAGAACAAACTAAATATAAGAATTATAGCTTGAGGGAGGTGGTGCTTGATCAGCATTGCTGGGGAACCATGGTAGAGAGACTTTATTTTAAAATCTCCAAAACAGTTCCATGGCAAACGACTGATGATCCCTACAAGAAAATTTAACTTATAGCACGATAAGATCTAATTCTGTAAAACATAAATCCCTTTGAACATCTCATTAACAGTTATTAGTGAATAATTGACTTACATGAAAAGTAATAAAATAAACAGAAAATAAAAACATTTCTGAAGTAAGATCTCCAGTTTTAAAAAGTTTTCCGTAGTAACATCTTAACTGCTTTAAGACTGTAAGACTTATATAAATATGAAACTTCTTTATTAAAAAGAGAAACATTCTTTTTTTTCCAGCAACATCTTTCTAGACACACTCCCACACATATATACATAAAAAAAAAACAACAATGTTTATTGTTTATAGACATCAGCAATGAATATTAAATATCAAATTCCTGAAATTAAACTAATAAATGTTTTGTAATTGTAAGCTTTCAATCCATCCATAATTATCTTTTGCCGATTGTTTCACCAATTCAAAAATATTCATACCTCCAAAAATGTCATGTAAAAATCAAGCCCCAACAAAGAATATATATATTTTTAAAAACAATGTTAAAAAAATAGAATAAAAAAGAAAGAAATTCATAACTATGCAAAATCAGCTGCAGCTACTTGGAAAGTTTGCAAATACTAAGTAAAGAGTTGGGTTAAAAAAAAAAAAAATGTTTGTAATCATTCAGAATAGTTACTTATATTTCTTTTTTAAAACCGTAAACTCATTTGAAACAAAGAAAACTAATTTTGAATATCCATTACAACTCAATAATTAAAGCCATCAGTTTTAGGTTTCTTTCAGACAGCAGCAGCCTTCTATACTTTATGTTTCTACTCAAGTTCAAGTTGTGTTGCCATGACCTAGTAGGTTAGCTGTTGGACTATCAATCTACTAATCACGAGTTAGATCTTCGGTGGGGCTTTTAATTTTATATATCGGTGTGGTTTAATGTGACAGGACAGACAAACCAAGAAAGTGACTTTAGGGTTTTGTAACATTTTGGAAAAGATTACCAGAGTTATGGGCCCTGCTGAGTTGTACATGCCCACATAAGAGACGGCCATTTGTAATCGGGGTTGGACAAATCATGCATACGTCTTGCGTCATTATACTGGCGACGAGGATAAACGACAATCTGAAGTATTGCAAGTATGGCTGAAGAGCTGAATCAAGGGTGATTAAGGGACTTTTACTACACGCTAGTAAAAATTTCACTCTTGTCTGTTTGAATATTGCAGTATGATGACTATCTGATGCACAATTCAAAGAACTGATAGCAGCGCTAAGGCTGCCTTCAGAGAATAACCCTTCCAATTTAGGGCCGATGCGAACATGCACCCTTGGCATGAACAAGATGACTCGCCTCAAGAATTTTAAGGAATAGCTAGATGAAGCTGAAAGTTGGATGCGATTCATTGGAACTGTGGATGATCAGAAGATAACACTACTCAAGTCTTGGGCAGGAAGCAAACTGATCGACTTCATGAGGACACATGCAATGGTCAAATTCGACACTGACAGCTACGAGGTAATTATCAAAAAGACTACGGAAGAGATGATTCGCCTAGTCAACCAAACCCTTGCAATGTCCTGATCTGGATACTCTAACAAAATGGGGTTTGGCACAAGAAAAAGGTTGTATGGGAGAGCATGCCCTATCCGAACACTCCACTGGCACAGTCAACTGCCTGTCGAACTCACCAGGGTCCATCTATGAAAACTAACAGGACAATGAGCTAGACAAGGGAAACAGTTTCTCGTGCGGAGAAAGGAACCACTTCAGTCAATCCCAATCCCAAAATTCACCTGATTATGGCAGCACTGTCATGGAACCTAGCGACAACTTTCAGTGGCCTGGAGTCTATCCACAGAAAAACAACACTATCAGCTACATTTCAACAGTGAATCACATTGATACACAAAGGTCCCAGTCCAAATGGGTCACAGTGCACATTGGTGGAATACAAGTGAACTTGTACACAGACACTGGAAGTGAACACAATCATCCCTCCCTTAAAGTATGACCATAAGATGGAAAGAGTGATCGCTGCCGACACAAATCTCAGAGCATGGGAAGCAACTCGAATCTAGATGTTAAAGGAATGGTGAAAACTACTGTCAGCAACATGAAAGGTGCTAAGTCTGCAACAAAGGTCTACAGTCATGGATGGATTCAAGCCATTCAACAAAGAATGTTGTGATCCGACATCTGCAGAGCTGGATCCAGAATGCTCAGAAATACAGAACAATCACAAAGAGATACATTGTATCCTCGAGAAGATATGCAAAGGCTTAAATGTCTCAGTTGAAACTAAAAGGTAAACCTCTGCCACTGATTCCACAACACAAACAAAATGCTAATGGCTATTGTTAAGAAATTAAAAGGCCCAGTCTTCAATGGCGAAAGGATTGGTGACATTCAAACTGCTACGGTCCACCTCGACTATGACACAAAGTTTCGGCCATCAGGAACAGGTCAGCGACATTCTGAAGTTCTTATGGCATGAAAATGTCATCACAGATGTTGATCTGAATGCTTCACACGGGTGTGTAACAAATGACGTAATTACAGAGAAAAAGAATGGAGCAATCCAAATGAACATTGACAACACCCCATTAAATCCAGGGCTGAAGAGAACTAAGCACCACATACAGACACCCCAAGAAATTCATCACAAACTAAAAGAGGTAAAAGTCTTTTCAGAAATGGAAATGGAGTGGGGCTACCACTAACTAAAACTTGATGAAGAATCAAAGAAAATTGCCATCTTTCAAACACAGGAGGGGATCCATCACATGGAAAGACTGTTTGGGCCCCACTGCCACAGGTAATTTTCATAAAGTTAAGAAAGCCCTAGACCGTCTTACTGGAATGACTAGCGTCCACGACAACACTGTGGTTTGGAAAAAGATTACGATGATCACAAACAAAATTTAGAAGCCTGAAAAAGGCATAGTGATAAAACTGAATAAATCTACATTTTGCATGAACAGAATTGAGTCGTTTGGATGCATTTTCATGTCTGAGGGGGTATCTGCAGACGCCAACAAGACCGAGAAAATAAAGCATGAGGCTGAGAGATGTTCAGATACTATCTCCTAGGCAGCAATTACTCCAGCTGGAACGATCACAAACCACTGTTGCCACTGTACAACAATCCATCAAAAGAGGCAAGCTTCAGAATAGCTAAACACAGACGAGCCATCCAAGATCTCCCATCTACTCCGAAGTACCTGCCAGGCCCTCAAATGCTGTGCAACTATAGAAGCCGACATCCTTTTCCAATTGACCACCTATGTGCGGCCAAACAAGAAAAGTTGGGAATAGTTGGCAATTCATTCGAACATTCGAATCCTTTGTATCCTCTTTGAAGTCATTCCGAAAGCAGTCTCCTATAAAGATATCAGAGCTGGTCAGAATGACCCCTTCTACACCAAATTGAAGTCATATGCGCCGGAAGCAAGCCAAACGATATATACACCCCCACAAATCTGAAATATTTGGAATAGATGGTCAGTCACGTCAAAGGTACAAAAATAGTTATACCAGACAGAGTTTTTGCCAGGGACATCAGACCGTGGCTCCTCGAAACTGGTCATCAAGATGAAGCTGCCACAAAACGACTATTAAGGTCCAAGATCCGGGTATGGACATGCTGATCGAGAATCGCATTAACTCATGTCATCTGACCCACTGATTACAACAGAGCCTGCTGCCCTCAAGGTTTTGGAGCACTTGACTGCCAACCATTGGCGTCCACTACCAGACGGGAAGTATATGCTGGTGGTGATTGACGAGCTAAGCAAATATCCAGACGTCACAATAGTCAACAGTACAGCTGGAGATCCAAATATCGCTGCATTTGACAATATATTCACAAGGCATGGATTCTGCAAAAACTAAAAATGGATGGAGGACCACCTTTCAATGGGAAAGATTTATACGATTTGAAAAATCGCAAAGCTGTCCATAGTGCAGAGGCCTTGCCAAATCGTTTATGAAGCAAGAATGTTCAGAGCCACACCACACTCATCTGCTGCAGCAATCACTACTGAGCAAAGGCCTTTCCCAGCTCCTTCCTGCTGACCATGACTGTGCTAATCTCTGCCATGTCTTACCGGCTAACCTTTCTTAGCTCTCCATCCTACGTCTGGTCTTCTACTGAATTTGTTATCCCTTTCTCTAGCTTTCTCAACTGATCTAAGTAAATGTGTTTAACCTCTTCCAAATCTCCATCCACTATTTTTATGGCTACAAGTATATGATGCTCAAAAAGCATCTTAACTAAGTACCCATCAATTTTTATAATCAAAAATAAAATCTTTATAACAGAACAGGTAACGTTGAAAAAAAAAAGAAATTATAGGAAGGAGAGGAATGACAATTTAACAGTCAGTTTGACCACATATTGAAATCTTAAGTTTAACATTTTATTTAAGACATACAATAATATGTTTATGCTAATACTGACGATTGCTTTCATCATCATCTCTTCATTTCAAACTTTTTAAAATGCTTACATTTTTTAAATTAAAAAAAAAACCCATTATCAATGAATGTGATTTAGCTGGTTGATAAAGTGTTATACTTCACTACTTGATTGAAAATTATAAGCAAAATGCTTAACTTTGATAATCCAAATAAATTAATTATTTATACAAAACAAGGTAATTTGCTTAAAAAAACCATAGACAAGTATAGACAGTATTTGATTAAAACTTACTTAAAACGATCAATGACAGTTGAAAAACTTGATCACAAGTAAATGTACTTAAAAGAAATTTAATGATTTTGTATTGTATATAAATGAAAATCATGAAAGAGCATGAGGTTAATTTTGAATAGCCGCCATTCTAATGACAGATTGGATAGATAATTATCTTATCAATAAAATGCAAAATGTACGTACTAGCTTTATTGGGGGGGGGGTATATTTTAGACAAAGATAAAGTTGTTAAAAAAACAAACAAACGTTTCATTTTCAAAATTAAATTTGTAATTTTTATGCAGTAAAAATTTATATGTTTAAAAGATTTGTCCTAGTTGCAATAAGTGTTGATGTACAGAAAATAAAGACCACTGATATGCATCAGGCACAGAAGATGCTTTTAAAAGTGAAATGCAAGGAATAGGATATAAGAAAATTAAGCACCAGAAACGATATTCAAGAAGGTTAGTGTAAAAGGTAAATCAACAGAGACAATACCAAGAACTTTAATATAATGCTTAGTTGAGAAAAATAAATGTACTAAAAAGCAAAAGGCGAATTTCACATCCAAACTTTGCATATAATTTATTAACAAATAGCACCAGACTAATAAATGTACACACACACAAGAATGGAGAAATTTACAAATTAAAGACACCAAAAGATTTTATATTGTTCAAATTTTCAGGCATTTAACAATGAATTTTTCTGCAACCATATAAAAACAGCAGTATTTAATATAGAAATTCTATAAGTATTCCTGAAAAGTTTGCAAATGCATATAAAAAAATGCACAAAATAAATGCGGAAAATCTTTATAGTTTGACAAGATTACAAGGGAAATAATTCTTCAGTAGATTTTTATAAAATTCAACAAATTAAGAGACTTGAATTAAACAACTTTAATTTTATCAATAGAAATACAAATGTCATTGATAATTGATGCTCACACCAAATAATCTGATATAGGCAGATACTTTGCATCATATACAGCATTACCAATCTTTTATTAAATAACTAAACAAAAGTAAAACAATCGATGGAATGCTTAACAATTATGTTAAAAGAGATAAGGCTACACTACAAAGTTTAACTTCTACCATCTTTGCTTTAGCAGCTTGGTTTGAAAAATATCTTTCATTGGTAGGTTAGGTTATAAAATTTCAACTTTTTAAGTGGCACAAATAACTGACAAAAGGCATGTTTTTAATCTATTTGATTACCCAAGCATAAATGAATGCGTAAGAAAATATAATTATTTCCCTTAATTTTACTTTGACAAATTATACAATTCAATCATTACAAAGGATTAAGGCACATCTAAAAAACAAAACAAAAAAAAAACATGCTTGTAGGCAATTCAATTGACCAACAGGGTCATGAATAATAATCAAAATATTGATTATCTACAAGCATGTTTTTCAGTTACTTTCATCTTAAGTGTCTGAGGTTTTTAAAAATGTGTTGCAAAATGTAATATTTTACTATCATTTTATGTGCACACACAAAGTAAAACATTAAAATTGTATAGCATTTTTAAAACTAAAATTTTAGTAATCAAAAATATTTAATTTTTCATACAAGATTTTAGCAATGTGTCAAAACTTGAATTATTTATTATTATTTTTTAAAAATGAGTTCGTATAAGAGAATATTTTTCAAAAAGTTTTAATTTCAGAGATCAAAATACAGGTAATTGTGCTAGATGCTGAATTAGGGAAACTGATTAGTCTGATCACATCAACATAAATGTGCTAGAACAACTATTGCTGTATATGAGAAATACATTTGCTAGAAAAACTTTAAAGGAAGTAATGACTAAACAAAAGTAAAAATAAGATAAAAGAAGTAATACAATTGTCATTGTCAAGTCTGTTATAACAATTTTAAGCAACTGCTTAGATTTGTATATATAACCAGAACCTTTATGCAGAATCTTATTAATCCAAGAGAAAAATTAGAGTGTGTATTCAAACTACAAACAGAACTATATGCGTCATTGTCATCTGACATGGAGTAAGTTATTTGTTTTATAAAAATGGCTAATTTTCTCTTTTTTTTTTTTTAAACGAAAATGTTCAAGTTTAATAAATATGAGGATTAGCATTGTTAATAGCAAGCAATCCAGTAGTTTCTATTGTATCAGACAATTCTTTCAACACGAACACATCTCGGATCTCTCACACAGACACTACACAGCTAATGAGTAGGCATACAAAAAAAAATCTATACGTAAAATTAGAAGTATTTAGAGATTTTTCAGACTGCTAGTAATTTGTCACTCGGTTCGAACTAATGAAAACTAAAATAGTTTTATTTATTATCTTCGTAGTAATGTGGTCGAGTCTTTTTCTAGACTCAAATGACGGGACAAAAAAAAAAAAAAAAAAAAAAAAAGAAGAGTTTTTCAAAGGGATGAGCACTTAGTGAGTGCACGTTTAATATGCATTAACATTTTCTTTTATAGCAAGATCACACGAAATTAGAACTTATTTGATCTTAATCTTATTCCAGGTGTACTTTCTTTCAAAGTATACATTTTTTAAAATCTAATCGTTTGAACCGAAAATCTGCCGAGAACCGGTTAAATTCGTCACTTTTTTTTTTCTTCCCCCCCCCCCAAGTTGGCTGGCATAACCTGGTGGTTGCGGTAGGAGATAGCACGGCGACAGAAGCCAATTAAGTTAATTGGTGTTTTGATACGATGAGTCTACGATACAAACTTATTTACATCTACCCAGTCAAGACTGTACCGTTGTTTAAGTCAGTCATTCTTAATCTTCAAGCTATAAAAGGTTGTGTTAAATGTCAGTATATCAGTTTAAAAAAAGAAAAGAAAAAAAGAAAGAAAAAAAAAAAAAAAGAAAAAAGGTAGACAATGAGAAGAGATCTAACTGCGGTATAAAAGTTGGAGAATCTCGCTCACGAGTAGTAGCCGAAAGTATAATTATTAATTAAAATGTCTTCTTTAAAATGAAGAACTCAATAGTGTCAAGGGATAATCAAAACGGTGGGATTCAGGGATGTGATCATTTTGTTAAAGAAAATCATGCCGTAATCCAACAACAAAGTGACAAAATAACAAAAAATAAAAAATACTACAAGGGAAAAAATAAAGTGGGTGACCCGTTTATAAGACGAAAATTACTGTAAATTGATCCCTCTCTTTTATAGTCATGTTGTACATGTGGACGCAATGTTCACTGCAGATACGATAGAACCGAATCCAAGGGGGAAAAGTACAAAGATTTATTTGATTAAAATCGTCATTTTCTTTTGTTATAAATCGAGAGAAAGTGATTGTCGACTTTATTTGTTCAATTTCAAATGAATGCTTGAACGGACATGAAAGAAAAGACACTCTAGAATTTACACACTGGCTAGTCATAAATAAAACACTACAAGTGTATTTTTTAAAATACATTTTCTATTGTAAATTAAGCATTTTTTTTTTCTTTCTTTTCTTTAAATTATAAAAAAAGAAACCGAGGGCAAAATATAAAGGAAAGGAGAGAGAGAAAAGAAAATGCCGGGCGTCTCTCACCTTTTCCAGCAGATTTGCAATATGATACGATACGCTGGCCATTTTTGATATTTGGGGAGGGCTCTTCTTAGATTTCGTTTTTTAGGCTTTCTTCCAAACACACAGTGGATAAATTGCAATAAAGTTTTAAGGATGCATCAAAGGGTTTGTTGGCGAATGGAACAAAGCATGAATAATTCAGAGCTCAGAATAATCCCGCTTACCACTGGGATGTGAATGTGCAGTAGCGAGCATGCGCACACAAGCACATCCGGTCTAATGAAGCGCCTTGTCCTTCGATTCGCGCTCTGTAAAGACTCAAATAAAGTCTTTCGTATAAGTTTTTTACTAGCTTCCTCATAATTATGTATTTTTTGAACGTATTAGTATAAATAGAATCGCTACACTACAGCTTAATTGTTACAACGGCTTAGATCAGGGCTTGCATTTCATATGTAAACAAAAGTTTTAACCAGTGTTAGCACTTGAACCTGGGGATATCCAGCCAACCCAATCAATTCTATGGAGTTAATTTTTCCTTTCAGTTTTCAGTCTTTAAATTCTTTTTAAGATTATAGCTGGTGTTTTGAATTGCTCGAACATTGACACCGACAGTTGTTTCTCAGTTGGTTAGATTATTATTATAATGATGTAATTCCGTCTCTTTATACACTGGGAACCCCTGTTGTTGCTGCTATATTTTGTTTATTCTTTTTTACTGGCCCCACAATGCGCATAAATTACTTATTTTAATATTTGACTAGCTTTTGCGAATATAAGGTGGCTGAAACATTAATTAGAGTTTAAAAAAAAAAAGAAACATAACTAATGTCGTTGAAAGGAAGCTTTATTTTTCGAACTGCAGTCACTGCATTACCACCAAAAGTTTTGTGCAAGAGTTTAGTTTACAGTCAGACTGTGTTGCCAATTTAGCGCGTTTCTCGCTAGATTTAGCGCGTTTCTTGTTTTGGCAGTGCAAAAAGCGCTAAATTAGCGCGTTTTCGCCTAAAACATTTTGTCCATTTTCTGGCTATTTATGACCATTTTTAGTACGTTTTTGGTGGCTTTTGGCTATTTAAAAAAATTTAGCGCTTTTTGGCAGTCAAACTAGCGCGAAAATATTTTTTGAGTTGGCAACACTGCAGTCATAGTTTTTTTCGTATTTTATTTTCCGTTAGGAGAACATGTTATATTTTCTTTCTCCGACACTGAAAACACAAAGTTGCTCTCCTAAGTAGAAAAAATAATTTTTGTTAGTGTCATTTAGTCAAAAATAAATAAACTAACTACTTACACTACTAAACAATAAACATTTTAAAAGTTTCCTTTTGTTGTGTTTACTGTTTTACTGTAGTGGTTGACCACTAAAAATCTAGTGGTTGTCAAATACAAATTAATTCGCATTTTAACAATATTCAGATTCCTCTCTTCCCCTTTTCTTTTGGAAGAAAAAGTCTAATTCTCTTATTTTGAAATTATTTCTATATGAAGTATTATTTTTCAACAACATCATTACTTTTTTTGACTAGATTTTTTACGAGTTTTCTATTTGCTTTTTTAGGTCCGCTATGCTTCTCTAGCAGCGATCATTGTCACTGATTGAGTGACTGACTATATCTGACAAGTGAGTGAACATATCAACATATCGAACGTAACTTTTTAATGAATATTTGTTCTTTTTAAAAATCAGTTCTCGAAATCAAACTGACGTAAGGTACCGTTCGTTTTTTAAGAAGTTGAGACATTTTTTAACATATCTCATAGCGCAGTGTTTTTTTTTTTTTAAAACATTTAAATGAACTCGTGTTTAAATAGCGCATATATGGTGTGACTTTCAGGGTTTTTTTTTTATTCAAATGCAATCGATCTATTTTTATGCTCTTCAATTAAGCTGTAGGTAATTGGAATAAAGAAATAAATAATCTTCGGACGAGACTAAAAAAAGGCAGTGGTTTTGGAGTACTGATGAGAATCTTGCCTATCATGATAACTAAGAATGTGTAACGGACTCATACTTATTTTGCACTCACGCATGTCAGTCGGCGAGTTGAAACCACTTGACTCAATTTTCATTTGGAACAAACCAGAGTTTTGTTCCGAGAAAATGGGTTATCTCGTCTTTTAGATAACCAGTTTTCAGGACATGAAAAGTCTGCACTTGACTAGAACATAATATGCTTTGCAGACAAGAAGTCTGGTAAAATCATGTTTCTTGTCACCTCATATTCCATCTTGGAACTTTTGATGATACCCAGTTCACCGGCAGATATTTTTGACCAGCCACACACTCACCTCTTACTATAAGAAGACCAATCTATTCTCAATCTTTGTTCAGTCAATATTTGTCGTTTTGACAAATATGACGGTTCCACCAGAGACGTGCCTTTCACCTTTGATTATGTACGTACGCATTCACTTTAAAATGGATTCCTTCCTTCTTCTTAGCTGAGAACTACTTTATGTTATTATGTTCTGTAATAAATATTCTTATTATCATTGCAGAGTATGTTGATTTTCTTCATTCACATTGCATTTTGTTACCATGTGCAAACTGCATTCTTTGCACATGCATGTAATTTCATTTCCTTTTACTACTGCAGAACAGGCAGAGGAAGAAAGATCTCTCTTATGCGCATTGTAACATTACCCTCTTTCTTTCTCTAGTCATATCTGCACCTTAGCTTTATTTACGGGCAGTCAGACGCTTAGGGCTACTATAGGTATTACTACTGCTACTACTACAGTTTCACTGTTAGAGATATTACTATGCTACTACGCCCTTATCATTGCTATTGTTTTTACCGTAACTTTTTATTGGAGTCAGATATATAATATTTAATAATATATGAGTTAGTTAGTTTACTATCAAGACTTACTTTCATTTACATAAGCATCTTCCCTACAAATGCGTAAAGCGTTGTTCACAAAAGACGAGCTCACAATTTGATATTAGTTTGAATAACACCGGCGGAGACTACTTCTTTATTCATTCTGAAATTTAATGGATCAACAAAAACTAATATAAAATAAACATTGCAATAAAAAGCAACAAAAAATAGATGAAAGAAATCTAATAAATATATTTGTAATGAAATTCTATTCAAAACACGGAATCAACTGCTCAAGGGCATATAAAAAGGAAACAGTTTTCTTTTATGTTAAAATTGTCTATACAGTGTTTAAGAAATTTATGATAATAACTTTTTCATTATTATTTTTTTTTAAATCACTGTTACAATTTCAAGTAGAAAACAATTTCTATCTGTTTTTAAACCAGAGAATGAATGGTAACAACTGAAATTTTCTTAACTTTTAATAATACAATAATAATATGATTAAGAAAACATAAAATTAAAATAAAAATGAACAAAACAATCAGTTCCTTTAATACATTTCTGTTATATATACAATTACTACTACATGTAATATTAGATCCAAAAAAGTTTCCCATCACTTTTGACCCCTTAAACGCAAAAAGGTTTCCCATCACTTTTGACTCTTTAAAGGTGAAATAAAGTTTCCCTTCACTTTTGACCCCTTACAGGAATGGGGGAAAAGTCTCCCTTCACTCTTGACTCCTTAAAGAGGGAAAAAGTTTCCTTTCACTTTTGAAACCTTAAAGGGAGGAAAAGTTTCCCTTCACTTTTGACCTCTTAAAGGGGGAAAAGTTTCCCTACACTTTTGACTGGAAACCACCCAATAGGGCGGATTCAGCTAGTAAAGATATAAAATAAGAACTTTTGTAGATATTGTGTATATATGTATATTGAACGGAAAGTAATTATTCTGCGGGGAATGAGGTTAAAAACGAACAGTTAGTAAAAAGGGTAGATTTAAATTTTAAGGGAAGTAACTCAATATTTGTACATTCAAAGTTCTCTCTCTTCTTTCATTTTAATTTCATTCAGTTTTTAATTAATGCACAGCATTGGCAGAGGTATGCACTCTCTGAGTGCTTTATTATTAATTTCTGTGCTCTTCTCTTGAGTTGAACTTGTAAAAGCTAATGTTTTGGCTCTTGGTAATCAAGCCATTGAGTACTATTAGTTGTACTCCACTTTGTACTTGTACTATTATTTGTTATTATTTGCACTATTTGTGCAATTCTGAATAACTAGTGGTACTATTGGTACTATTGATACTATTACTTGTTTTATTGTATTGTAATTTATATTTTACCTGTTAGAAACCGTCAACCAGAATTATCACCAAAACTGTCAACATAGGGTTGTTTCAGTTTTCAAGTTGGTCTGCCTAGCTGGCTGTGTATGTA
>VCCN01003738.1:2609595-2619650 GCA_006491835.1 Architeuthis dux
TCTTACACTATTTGGCAAGATCATTATAACATCAATCTTACAATCAAAGAAGTGCTATCTCACCTTTTGGGACCACTACCATATTGTATTTGACAGATATCAGGAACTACCAATTCAAAATAGTGAGAGGAAAATGAGAGAATCAGATTTGGGAATGAAAGTTACAAACATTACGGAAAAACAGATAATCAGACAATGGAAAAAGTATTTAGTACACATATCAAAATGCCCAACCCGCTTCCACAGGTCTCGGCGCTAGTGATTACTGTTGTTGCTGATAATGATAATGTAGGAGGGACACTTCATTATATATTACTATAAAGATGGCGAATGTTTGTTATCTTGACTGCTTGCATCTTATAGACGCCCAAACGGGTGCACCCAAGCGGCTGCAAATCTGTCTTTTATGGTAATTTGACCCCATAGAATAGGTGGCGCTACCCTCTGCGGTTCCTGCATGTCAAATTAGGGTCAAAACTGCTTTTCCCCGCCCTAATTTATGAGCTTCTATTCAAGATTTGTTTATTTCTAACAATGGCTCAGTGGACATAAACACCGAATCTACTTGTGCTTTTTCATATCCGGGCGCCATTAATCTAAATAGTCTTGTCATTATCGTGAATGTTTTACAATCTTATTACAATGATATAGTTGACAAAGGGATGGGAGACAACAGGAGGTGGAAGAAAGGAAGAATGGAGGTTAAGTGTAGCAAACAGTAATTCGCTTTGTTGTCTTCGCATTTTTATCGGGCAGTTTATAAAAACTGCAAATGAATCGAATTCCTATAACACCTATTTTTCGCATTGCCTCGTTATCTTTCGATATATCACGTGTACATATAATAATGCGAGTCTAT
Source organism: Architeuthis dux (assembly GCA_006491835.1). Taxonomy (NCBI): domain Eukaryota; kingdom Metazoa; phylum Mollusca; class Cephalopoda; order Oegopsida; family Architeuthidae; genus Architeuthis; species Architeuthis dux. The sequence continues at coordinate 2,610,455 of VCCN01003738.1, forward strand.
ATTAGAAATCTTTTGCTGATCTTTTAATGAATAATTGGATCTAAGCTAAATAAACGCACCCATTTCTCTCCTACGCACCTATACGGGCACATGAGAACAAGTCTTTATTCAAAGATCTGCTCAACATTCTGCTATATTTGCACTGTGTAGCAGAGCGGTTTGGTAGGGGGGTAGAAAATAGAAATAACAAATCTTTTCCATGATAGTACAAAATAAACAAGTGGATCAGAAAATTTTGGTTGGAGAAAGGTCTCCCCGGGTAGTAGGTCACCATGGGATTGGCATAGCAACGGGTGGATCTGCTGTGCGTGGATTGGCTGAGCAGAAGCAAAGGGACACTTTTGAATGTTAGGGGATGTCAGTGTGAATAGAGAGTAGCCGCTGGCTGACCAAGAGGTTGGAAGGTCTTGGACCGTGTGGCTATTTGCTACTACGATGAACGACAGTTGACAAAGGGATGGGAGACAACAGGAGGTGGAAGAAAGGAAGAATGGAGGTTAAGTGTAGCAAACAGTAATTCGCTTTGTTGTCTTCGCATTTTTATCGGGCAGTTTATAAAAACTGCAAATGAATCGAATTCCTATAACACCTATTTTTCGCATTGCCTCGTTATCTTTCGATATGACCCGTCTTCCCATTTTCAGCTTTGACCCGAAAATCTGACGGACTCAAACAAGAATCAACGACTGCATTTTCGTCAGGTACCGGAGTTTCCACAACGGTATTTTTACGGTGCACCACGCGGGTACATCACGGTACAGCTGCTGTTTGCTTCTCTCGGTAATCTTCTGTAAGAGGATAATTATTTCGTGCTAAGATATAAACACCTCATCTATGGAGGATGGGTGCCGGCGTCCGAGGTTTTGTGGAGGAAAGAAGCCGATCTATTGATAAGAATCAGGTCTTCTATGCGGAAGGTTTAGTGGACGCCGGCTTGAGCGCGAGATTTCTCCATAGTAAAGGTTTTTTTTAAAGAGAGGTAAAAATGACCCCATTTATGTACGATCATTGGCAGAGGAACGGAACGGCAACAAATGAATAAACGAAAAAGACATTCCTTAAGAAAGAGACGAACATTTCTTTATTCAGACAAGGGTGTAGATTTTGATAATGTTGATGTGAGTGTGTATATCTAAAAGTCCATTGTCCGCGTATATGTTTTCGTGTGATTCGGCGTTCATTGTTAATGTGCGCGTGTGTTTAAATATGTAAAAGTCCTTTGTTCAGGTATTTGTTTGAGTGTAGGTTGCAATCGTGTAAATAAAATGTTTTGGCTAAAATGTCTTTCATGATGGCAATGTGTGCGTGTTAAATGAAGTGGGATTGTTTTACTTACGGTTTGGTCCGGATTATAGGCATGTAAGGAAAATCTGGGGTACCAGCCCCCGGACGCACGAGATCCAGGGTGGAAAAAGGCGGATCGAGACCCGACACGTCTTTACGTTAGGCTGGACTGAGGAGAAAGATGCTTTGCAAGATGATAGTGCAATACCCCACACTATGTCTAAGATTAGAGAATTGGGATATGAAGTATTGCAGCATCCTCCATATTCACAAGACATTTCTCCTACAGAATATAATCTTTTCAAACATTTTGAACTTCATATCTCTAATGAAAGGTTCAGTAATATAGGGAGCCATAATTCGTGCTTTTACTGGATTTGTGACCACTAAACCAAAAGTGTTTCATAGGATTTGCATATTATCATTAGAGGATCACTGGGAAAAGGTTATTGCTTCAAATGGGCACTATTTGGTTAAATATTCACCATTTTTCTTGTTTATATAACATTTCATCTTACTATTAAAAAAACGACATTTCATGTATAACAGCCTAATCGAAAAAAAGCCATGTGGTTGGGAGACAAATAGATAAATGGCATGGAAATCTAGACAATTCTAAACCAAAATGCACAAAAAGGTAGCTCTATGAATTTTATTAAGAGACAAGTTTCAACTAATTTAACTAAAAAAATCAACATTTGCAGCGATTGAAGCAGTAAATGCAATTATTTGATTATTTATGTTCATCGATTCAGTTTTATTGCTGTTGTTTTTAATTTGCTCGCTTTATTTTTGAATGTGCTTGCTGTATTTTTAATGTGCTTGCTGTATTTTTTAATTTGCCCGCTTTATTTTTGAATGTGCTTGCTGTATTTTTAATGTGCTTGCTGTATTTTTTAATTTGCTCGCTTTATTTTTGAATGTGCTTGCTGTATTTTTAATGTGCTTGCTGTATTTTTTAATTTGCCCGCTTTATTTTTGAATGTGCTTGCTGTATTTTTAATTTGCTGTAGTAGTCTTTAATTTGCATGTCGTAGTTTTTGATTTGCTTATTCTATTTTTTAATTTAGTTGTTCTAATTTTTAACTTCCTCCGGAAAAGGTATAGGAAAATATCTAGATACTATTTTATCAAGCTCATGCCAACCCGACAATGGCGTCTATCGAGATTGTTTTTTTCTTAGGCCAACCTTTTGATGGTGTAGCGGTCACTTTTCTTAAAATACCAAAATAGGGCTAAAAATATCAAGCTGGCTTTATCACCTCGACGGAGCCAGCTCTGAACCCCATGAAGTACGAAACTAAGAATTAGCTTTTTCGTGACGTCAGCACGACTATAAAACCCTAGTTTTACGATAATTCTGGCCCTTTCAGCCTGCTTCCAGCAGCGCTTCATTCGCCCGTGCCTACTCCTTTCTGGCACGTAAAATAACTCTTCTTTTCTTCCACTTAATATTTAGGCCGTCTAGGGCCCACTAAGTATTTTTACATTCTTATTTTTAAACCATGGACATTTCTTCAAATGCCGTCTCTTCTTGCTTCAAATCTTTGGTCATTCTCTCTACATTCCTTTTCGCCCAAACTAGGAATAAACGCCTCAAATATAGGCCATTCGAGAATTAACGATGACCATTGATTACTTTAGTTTCTGCTAAATCGGGCTTAGCGGTGTGACTCCTTAAAATGTCTTCCTGATTAGAAACTATCCTTCCTCCATGCCGGCAGTTTTTCCTTTCTGTCATATGCCCTCTCTTTTCTTAACTGATTCCTTTTGTCCCGATCACGTATCCCCAGGCGCGATTATCACCTAAGTATTGGTTCATATAACCAACGCAGCATCAGACAAAATCTATTTCGGTACACGAAAACCGGCTAACGATAGAAACTACTATTTACTTTAACTCTTCATTCTGCATTCACAAAAACCTCTTACTCAAACTCTTTTTACACATATGTACCTTTTTTAATTGTACCTCTTTTCATTTTATGTTTATTAAATGTAACATTGTCATTTCAATCTGACGCCTTTGTTAAATTCCATATCATGTTTACATGATGGCTTCTTTGTTCATACTGCCCGCCATAAAACCAATATGCCGATTATTGCCTTCCTCATTTCGACCACGTGACCTCCTTCCTCCTCACCGGGAGGGCAGCCATTGTCACTGCTAGCTACTACTACGGCCACTACCTTTTTTACCGCTACTTCCAAATAGAGAAACCAACTTACGTTCTCTCTCAACTTACAACTATAATTAATTAACTTCTCCCTTGTTAACATCTTTACATCCTTGGCAATAACAACCTTGTAGCAACCCCAACTCTACAATGGCGTCTATGTAGATCAGGTGTCCCGAACCTTTTTGTGTCGAAGGGCACTTTCACGACTATCAGTGGTGCGGAGGGCACCATTTACTTTTCAAGTCAAATTTATATTTGGATTTAATAATATCATACATAATAATATTTAATTCCTATTTAAGATAATTTTAATACGAAACAGCAATATTTTAGAAAGTGTTTATTATTATGTATTCCTTTATGTATTATGTCTGTTTAGGCATCACCGACTATACACAATATTTACGCATCAATTTCAAAACAAATGCAAAATTCATAAAAACATATTCAATGTAATAAATACAAACAACATGTACAAATTACACAATTCACACAGACTTTCTTGAAAATCTCACCAGACAGATTCCAAAAATATCCTTGTAAGCTCATGGTCTTTCCATAATTTATAAACTTATCTTTTGGAAAGACCCTTTTTAAAACGTTGTACACTAGTGCTATTTTTACCATTTAACATTTTTTTAACATTATTTTAAAAGTTATGAAAAAACATAATTTAAAAATTATGGAAAAAGATCAAGGCACGTTTATAGTTTGACTTTGTAATGAACATAATGCGTGACGTAACATGAAGTTCCTACGTCAAATAAACTAAGAACAAAATTCCTGTGTGAAATAATGCATAAAAATCATAAAAGTATAATGGTCTCCGGTGGAAAATTTATTTTGATGTTTTTGAACATACCTAACATCCACATAATGTTAAATTAAAGAAGTTATCCAATTTTAAACAAACAAACAATCGGATCGGCCATCACTCACCATTCTTTAATTCCGGGGGTTTCTCCAACATTCTAACTAAATTTCAGTAAAACCGGTCAAGAATTGAACATTTTAAACCAATTGATACCGAACATGTTTTTTTTTTAACCAAAAACATGTTTTGTTTATAAAGTAAACAAACAATCGTATCGCACATAACTCACTACAACATAGTCTTCATACCTCCTCCAACTTACAAGATTTCATTGAATTGAAAATTTTAAACCAAGAGGAACCAAAAACATGTTTTTTGTTTATAAAACGTAAACAAACAATCGGATCGCTCACTATACCAAAGTCTTCATACCTACCCAAACCTTCGTACACAATTGAAATATCTTTAAAAATAAAGGAGTAATTCAATTTAAATTAAAGAAGTTACCCACTTTTAAAACACGGACGACGCCATTTTTTAAATCGGTAGCGAAAAATAATCTCCGTCAAAAACAGAAAGGTAATGTTAAACAAGTCTAGATAATTAAAAAATATTTTATTCTTAAGCAAATGTCTTTGGTAATCTCACGGCAAATTTATAGTTGGACTTGATAATGAACATAACACGAAATAATTAATCTTATATAAAATAATCCTATCGTACAAATACAACATGTTTTCCTATATAACATTTCCAAATTTATATTCCTATGCAACAAAACCCCCTACAAATCTTACAGTCAATGTGATTTTTCGCATTGAACTTCATTGACCAATGCCTCATAGTTAGAAGATAATATCGCTGTCCGTAGCAATCATCAAGATGCTGTATTATTTACGTTGCAATTAAATGGGTTTGATAAAAATGTGATTATTGGCTCCATGATTGTAAAACATTATGATCTTTTTTCGAACTGCTCCTGAAGCAATTGAAGGTGGATTACAAATGGTGACGGGTTAAAATCACTGCCACTTATCATTTTCTTCATATTTGAGAAATGTGTGAAAGCCCCCATCTTCAGGTGAGAAATCCATAAAACAAGTTTTGCTTTAAATGAATTCATAGAGTCTATCATTCTAGCTATATGTTTGTCGTTTCCTTGAAGCTCCAAGTTTAAAGAATTTAATTTTTCTGTGAGAAATCTCACATCCACCAACCAGCAAGAGTCGCATAGTTGATCAAAGTTTGATCTCTGGATTGGAGAATTTTTTATCGCTTCAATTAAGCTTACAAATCTTGTCAGAACTTTACCTTTACTGAGCCATCGTACTTCTGTATTTAAGATAATGTCAGATTGTTTATTTTCAGTATCCTCTAGTAAGGCCTTGAAAAGACGGTGTTTCAAAGGCGCTGCTCTAATAGAGTTTATTATTTTATTAACTACACCCATTGTAGCAATTTAGTACAAAACGCTTCTTGGTGGATAATACAATGGTACGATATAACGTTTGGAAAGGATTCAACTTGTTGCAATTCCTTCGTTAATACCAACCATTGCTGATGCCCCATCAGTGGTCATCCCAGATAGCTTGTGGACTTTGCATATGTTTTGAATATTCACCTGTTGTTCGCCCTTTCATCGGCCATATTTTTAGTAGATCTTCATTTGTAGTGGTCACTAAATACCATTCTCACCATAACTGCCAACTGTGCTGTATCTGATATATCTGTTGACTCATCAAATTGTATTGAGAATCAGTCACCGATTTCCAAGTCACTCTTTACCTGAATTTGCATGTCAGTTGACATTGTATGTATTCTTCTTGAAATGTTGTTATCCGATAACTGTAGGTCTTTTATTGCTGACATAATCTCATTCTTGTTGGAAAATCCATCAAATAAGCTATCACCACCGACCAGAAATGCTTTTTTTAAATTAAAAGCGAAGCTTTTTTGAGCTTTTTCGTGGTTGGGAGTAAAATGGGTTTCCATTGATTTTCGCCTAACATTTTAGACAATGGCCTTTTTTATTACAATTTAGATTTTTATGGGGCCGTCAATGGGACCTTGATAAATCTCAAGATCGACCCTAGAGCTACCTTTCTGTGAATTGTGGTGTCTCTTGGACTCTTACTTACTGAGCTTTAGTTAAAAGAACAGGTGGAGGGGGTGCACATGCGATTATATCTAGAATTGTGTAGATCTTCATGCAATTTATCGAGATTATTATTTTTTACGCCAAAACTCTGATGGCGTCTATAGTGATTCTTATTTTTTATGTGGTTCCCGGCCATTTATGGCCGGCGAACCCTTAAAGAGACAGGTCCTCGTTCCTGGGGACCCGTTTTCTAGGCAGCACCTCCCCATTACACTAGAGTAGGGTCAGAGGTTGGATACGCCCTGACCCCTAAGACAAAAATCGGTGGTGATGTTAAATAATGTAAGTAAAATAACTTTTACTGAGTTTTATGCCAAAGAGCAGGTGGGGGTCATTATGCAAATGCGATTAATATCAATTAATCAAGAAAGAGCAAGCACTAAGCCATGAAAAGCTACCTGCCATACATCAGGCATTTTAAACGCATTGCTGTCGCCTTTCGTCTGCACTTCAAACGTTGTTGCTGTTTTTATCCTTATTGTATTTTCTGTCATATTTAAGGACATAGCGCACACAAAAAATAAAACACTGTACTTTGAACTGTCTATAGTTTCTAATAACGAAGACTTGCGATTTCCTGTCTCTTATGCAGTCTTTCTCTTTCCTCAATGTTTGTGGAAATAACTTCATTTATTCAATTTAACTTAAATAACTATTTATTCATTTATTGTATAACCATTTCATACATGTGTAAATCTTCTGCCCATGTTTTAAGGTTTTGTCGTCAGTGGGTCATGTTGACTCATTTTAACCGCTATTCTGAATGTATTTAAATACAGTTGTCATTGATATACACATATTCATGACTGTCTTTATTACTATTTTAGATAGACTGATCATCTGTAACGATAGAAATCATTTGGGTCAATCAGGTCAGTTGTAACACAATCAGTTTGGTCCAGTTTGTAGGGTTGGGCAGTGTAGTTGGTAAGGTCTTATTAGTAGGGTCACGCCAAACAGTTGGGTGTTGTTGGTCGGTCTGATTCTTGGCTTTTGTTTTTACGACGACAGTCGCTTTTATTGTTCTATGGTACACAAGTTCTTAGCACGTGGGTGTTTAACGTGTACATATAATAATGCGAGTTTCCATAGAGTATAAATAACTGGATATAACAATAAACAAAATAAACACACCCATTTCTCTCCAATACACCCATACAGAGACATGGCAAAAGAAGATACCCCTATTTTCAAATGTCTTTATTCAACGATCTGGTATTTTTACGCATATATATTATATGTTCATGTACCCATATATGTATTCGTGAGAGTTTATAAATCATTCTAGTTCTTTTATTCTGTTCTGTTACTTGTAAGTACATCATATATATTACATGTTCATGTACCCATATATGTATTTAGCACTGATCTTGGCCTATTACCAGCTCTGCGCGATCCCAGATAATTTCTCGTATGACTTACTAGCTAGGAGGAAAGCAAGGTTAATGGGATTTTAACTTCAAACAAACGATAATGTCCTTAGCTTACAAATAGTTGATATGAAAATAAAGAGGAATGTGCACGTTTGGAAGGGGTCAGACTTTATGGTGTGTGGAGCAGCCTGCCATAATAGTCATGTAAAATAATTTTGCGTCCGTCGTACGAAACTACGGCTTCGAAGTATTTCGATTACTTCTCTTCAGTGTTGCCAATTTAGATATTTTATATCTGAATTTAGATCTATTGCCAATTCAGATATTTTATATCTAAATTTATATCTAGTGCCAATATCTTATATCTAAATCTAGATATATTGTCAATTTAGATATTTTATATCTAAATTTATATCTATAATTTTAGATAAAAGATTATTAATCTGTATTTTTAAATTTATTTCTATTAGATTTATCGAGAACAGCTGATCCATACAACTTCAAACTCGACACATCAATGCCTTGTGTTCTGACCAATATATCTGACTAATGTCAACTTCGTACAATGGCCAGTTGTTGAAAGAAGAACAAGACTGACTACTGCAGGGTCAATCTCCACTCCAACTTCTATTTCGACTGCATCTTTTGTATTGTATTATAATAAATAAAAAAATAATTGTTTTTTGTATAAATGTATTTATTTATTAGAATGAAATAAGCCTGTGTGTATCTGTATGATAAATGTTCGTTAATATCCAAGACTTGTGAATTTAGCTCAGTCAGTAAGACAGTCTGCCACCGAACACTTGGTCGTGAGTTTAAATCACGGTAGGGGAATGTGGATTTTACATACCGGTTTACACTCGTAATTTTGGTGAGGATTGTTCTTGTTAATGTAGGAAAACAAAGTCAACTCCAGACTTTGTCTTGGAGTTTGACAATTATGAAAAAAGTGAGGAGTGATAGAGAGAGAGAGAGGGATAGAGATAGAGAGAGAGGGATAGAGATAGAGATAGAGATCGAGATAGAGAGATGGCTGATTATCTAAAACATTGTTCCAACATATTTAGGGGGGAATTTAAAAAAAACAACCCAAAAACATTTCCCCCACTCATTGAGGGGAGTGCGTGTGTAAAATCTAAAGTTTCTACTATGAACTGTTAGGGCCTGGGCGAAGATATATATAAATGTCAGAACATATGAAAAACCTAAACCCAGCAATAAACCAGCGTTGTAGTGGTGATTAATAACGGAGACATGGTCGAACTAGTTAGGACAAAAGATCTCAATATTTTCTACTTCAAAACAGGACTAAGATGAGCATTAGCAATGAAAACAGTGATGGGTTTTGAATTAATTCTGGAATGTTAAGACTGGAATAATTAAA
>VCCN01003738.1:2734197-2749835 GCA_006491835.1 Architeuthis dux
TAAAATGCTGAATATTTAGCTTCACATTTTGAGCTGTAACTCAATAGATACAAATTGACAAGATTCACCGTTGGAAAGCTGAGAAAATTCCCTTTCCAACGATATATATATATATGTATATATCTCCTTCATGAATTAAATCCACAAATTTGCCTATAACGTATACTTGAGATGTCCTTGTAAAATTCTGAAAAACAAAATACTGAAATACCTATAAATTAAAATAAAGTGGATTTTTGAATTCCTCATGTCTGAAACCCATGATTTAGCCTTTTAAAGTACTCAGATATTTCAACTGGGAGACGAGATATGAAATTCTATTTCTTTTGTGTGTGCTGGCGGCCATTTTGTTTTATGCAAATGAGGTAGTTCTTGCCAACTTTTTTTCTTGGAAAGATATTTTTTCTGAAGAGGACATCCTAAGGAACATGTTGGTACCCTAAATGTAGAATTATGGGATGGGGGTGCACGGTAGGCCCTGCTGGCCCCCGGCCTAATTCCTAAATGAACGCATTGACATGGAAGAACCATATTTTCTTGTTATCTCTATTGAATATGTTTCTCAATATTTTCTAGGCCGATATATGTATACGGAGGCTTCGAGTGGAAATATGGGTAACACAGCAAACTTGGTTAACACATTTTCAAGAAGATGGATCTCTAGTCTCACGTTTTGGCACCATATGTATGGTTCCAGCATAGGAACACTCGCTGTCATCGTTGACTTAAATGGATATAACAGAGTGGTTTGGTCATTGTCAGGTAACCAAGGCAACTATTGGCAATACGCGTGCGTCACGATCAATGCGAAGTAAGTAAAGCTTTTATTCTTTTTTATGACATTGGAATGAATGATAAAACCAAAGTTGCAGCTACTTGTCGTATGTTCTGCTGGTTTCTACTTGCATTGTATTTGTATGCAGCGGATTCTGGTTAATAGGGCCGCGTCGGGACCAACGATTTGGGACCCAAGACCAGCTGGTCCGATTAACCGAACGACTTCATGTAAAGAAAAACAAAAGCTTTGCTAAATTCAAGGAGAACAACTTGCATAAAAACACTACTTTTTTTTTTCTTTTGAAAATTTGAGTCACGAGCTGAAAAATATTTTAAAGATAGTTGTTTTGAGCACTAAAAAGATTTATTTAGTAATTCTATCAGATTCGGTAGCATTGCTGCTTGGTACAAATAAACGGCACATTGGTCATAATAAACTTAGCGATGATTACATACGTTTGAATCGGTTCTTACAAGATTGGTCCTATTGAACGGCTGGTCCTAATAACCGTTGGTCCTATTAAGCGGAACTGTACTGTATTTGATTGCATATGTTCCCATATTTAACCCATATTACCCCTAGTGCGAACCCGAGCCCGGTCACCGAAAAGATGTGTTCATTTGTCTTTGTATTTTGTTTACTTTAAAGTTTATACGATTTCCAATTTTTTCGGTGTCCAGGTTCGGGTTCGCAATAGGTTAAAATAGGTTAAAATGAACCGCGTCAGACATTATTTAAGCCTGTTATCTGTCAGAACCTTAAAATAAACTCTTCAAAGTTTAAGAGAAACCAGATTACGGGAAAAGCAGTTGATATTTAGTTTATATATGAAAACATATCATCGGATTTCTCAACATTCTTCTGCTTTTTTGTTGTTTTTGTCCTGAAATACAGTCAAGATCTTTTCGAACCTTAATAATAACCATTCTTTTTAATTACTTGGGTCAGAATTGTATGGAAAAAATGTGTTCATTTATCTCTGTATTTTGTTTCTATCTTTTCGGTATCTGGGCTCGAGTTCGCGCTTGGGGTAATATATGGTTTTAAATAAACCCCAATGGGACATTATTTCAGTTTGGGGAGAAGCAGAATCATAAAATAGACTCTTTAAGAAATAAGAAAAAATATGTGGCGAAGAAAATCATGTGGGTACCCGATGGCCTACTTTTCCAACTAGACTATTTTCATTATTTCTCCCTTTCTCTCTCTCTCTATTTTAATACAAAAGTCAATTTTCTACAACGTAGGTTTCAGCAACCCTGTTGTCACCCAAATGATGAATACGTTACAACCAGTTTGTTGGAAGATGTATAATCGATTAGCAATCTTTTTTTACAATAAAAAACAGTTTCTGTAATGACTTGGGCTTCGAAGGAAGCCACGAAATCACGAAGTCAAACAAGATATATAAAAGATTTTCTATGTAGAAACACAAGGTGATCAGTCCGTTCTTTCAGTTCATCTGTTTCTTCTTAAGTATTAGCATTAGTGAGTGGCTTTAGTACTGGTTAGTAGTTGAGACAATAGGGAGGAAAAAGAGAATAGAGTGTGGTTAGCATTTAGAAGATTTATCTGATCTTTAGATATAGCCTGATTTAGGAGACGCCAAATAGGTGCGACCAGTCTTGTCCACAAGTTGACTCTGACTGGTGATTTTAGCTAAAAGCGCGGAAAATTCGAGTCGCTGAGGTAGACGCCAAGGTCAACTATCTAGACCAGGAAGTGCTTCTAAAAATAGCATAAGCTAACTCCTGTTGTCCAGAGGCTCCTCGTTAGCTGTAGTTTAATAGGACAATTTTTGGTAAACAGGATAACTAGGCATTTTCACATAGATAGTGTGCGTCCTTTCCTGTAAAGAATATTTATAGGTAATATTACATAAACACATAGAAAGACATACGCACACATAAAAGTATTTGGATAATATATCGGTAAAAATATTTAAAGCCCATATATCAGAGCTTTCCAAAGATTTTGCATGAAAATTTTTTTTATTGCGACACATTACTTAGCCAAACCAAAAATGTAATTCAAAATGTATATAAAAAGATATAATTCAATGAAAAGTTTAGTGAATTTCTTTAAAGAAACACGGGGAATTATAAATAATTAACAATACAAAGTTAAATTTTAAGTAGTTGAACAAAAGAAATTAGCCTCCCATTTTAATGGTATACATGCGCCTGATGTGAAGACATTCTTCTTGAATATATCGTGGAATGTTTGAAAGAAATTCCCGCATTTCGTCATCTAGCATTTTAAAACTTCCGCATTTCAGTGTCTTTAAATTTGTCATAGTTCAAAGTCCAACTTCACAAGAGTATGTGATAGGAAACTGCAGAAGTATTTTAGCGCCTTTTTAGCTATATAGGGACGCTTCTCTGAATCGTACAGCCAGAAACTATCTAATTTACTCTCTTTATATATCATTAATAAACTCAGATAACACTATAGCCAGTGTGGATATACTTATAAGTATTTAAGATTGACGGACGATCGCAACTTTAATAATTAAGATTTTACTAAAGTTGTAAGAGAAAAACGGCACAAAAGTTCAAATGTTATTTTCTTAAACTAGATAAGCCGAAGGTTACCGTAATTCGAAGCTTGTTTTCACAAAACTACAGGAATACCTAGTTGTCAAAAGAATTGACACCAGAATGTATCTAAGTGTAAATAATTATGTAACCGAAAACGTTATTAAATTACGTATTGTACTAAAACAATTAAGGTGTATCAGTCACAGAGTTTGTCGAAAGTACAAAAATCTTTTGTGAAGAAAGTAGAATGCCCCGTTGATTTGGATGTTGGATGAAATTGTAATTCGAAGGATTGCTGACCTTTAAGGGCAATTTGGATTATAATGTGCGAAATGGGAGACTAGCTGTTTTGCAAAAAGAAATTTTATTTACGTAAGAAACGAAGGTGTTTTTTCGGAGACGGAAACAGAATGAACGGATCGCTAGATTAGCCAATGACCAATGATGAAGTAGATGATGTAATGGATATAGCTCCACCTACCCAAAGAGATGGTTGGAGGAAACTGACCAATGAAATCACAAGGTAGCAAAGTAAAGGCTGTCCCGAAGTGTTGTCCAGCCAATTTTGGAAATGCTTAGAATTTTACCGTATTGTTATTAGGCAAAAGGCCCATGGACACCATGCATAGACCCTTACCAGGGGTTCTCCATGAGGTTCTCCATGAATTTATTGAAAGTCCGGCGGAAAACTGAGCACACGACAAACTTTCTTGCCGAGAACGCTGCATAAGACTATTGGCGACCCCTGGCCCCCTTGGGACGAAGTACTGGATGAGATCAAATGAAGCCAACTCAAGATTTTCTTAATCAAGCCTAGAGTTACAAAGAGAGGGTTGCCGATCGTTATATTCGAAGGCTTGAAACAGATGCTCCCTGTTGAAGCCGATTCCTGTTTTCCTTCGCCTCTGCAAGTACTTCTGTCTCCGGAAGAATAGCCCCTAGAGAATTGACCGACTGTCAATCTTTATTTACTAAACATAGAACCCCCGGGATGGTTATTTGAAAGATTGTAACCCTAAACATCAAGTAAACGCTTTTATTATGATTTTACATTTGAAACAACGTTTCTGTTCAATCCTTGAAATCACCAATCAATTCATATTGTGACCGAACTAACACAACTAGAAGACGTTTCAACCAACTTCGCCAACATCCCTTTTGTGGATCTTTCAAACATAGCTGGGCGTAGAAGACGAAGGCGGGATGATACCAGACCGAGCGGAGGGGGTAACCGTCATTATCCGATTTTTTTTTTATTTCAACCAATTTTTCTTCTTCAATCAGTGAAAAGTTGTTTGTTGCAGCTGAAACAAATGAATTTCTGATCCAATTATATTCTTTTATTTTGATATTTTGGAAGTGCCCATGCACTTCAATGGAAATACCCGTGCACACTCTCTTCAAGAAAGCTTAAATGATCAAAGATTAACCCCTTATGAGGCAAGTGACTATATATGATCAACTGAGGATCCGCCAGCCACATGCACATATTGTAGCCACAAAGACAACATAATCCGCACCAATGTGGTCTGCAAGCTTTGCAAAGTACACCTGTGCTTCAACAAAGACAGAAACTGTTTTAAGGCAAACCACACTCCATTAGATTAGCCTGTTTTTGACCCACACAATAACATTTTAAAAAAGGTGTTATTATATTTGTTAATATCAATTTTTTAGTATCTATTCATTATATTGAATGCTATTCTTTAATTCTATGTTTTATTTAACTTTCTATATTAATTTTTGATTTTCTAAATATTTTTGGTCACTTATTGAGCGTGGCATCATATATCATCACTTCATCAGAGGGGGTTTTGCCCCCATAAACAAAAGAAATCAGAAAACTTGCAACTGAAAATATCTTGTAATTAAGTCTAGTTTAACATACAAAATGGTTGTTTTGATATCTAAAATATTTTTAGTGGTGCCCTATAAAGGGTTAACATTAGATAACAATTAGCCTTTCCATATTTAAAACAAGTTATAACCTGTAACAGCACATCGAAACCCAAAGCATCCCTTTCGAAGCATAAAAGTCGATGTGATGAAAAGCGTATTCTTTTTAGTGACATACTGGATAAAACAAAATGAAATGTCTATCAGAGCTACTGGTCTAAATGCCTATATAATTCCTTTTTAACTTGTATTAATTACTTAACCAATTACTTTAAGTAATGTTATCATTTCAGGTATTTCTTTAATTATTCGTAATATGTTAACATCTTTTTACAGAATATCAAGTATCACATTTCGGGGAACACGTGGATCAAGTTATACAGGAGACATTGCAGTAGATGACATCTTTCTTTCCTCAGACGGATGCGCAGGTAAATTTTAACATATAACTCTAGATTTTTCATTATATCTTCATCAGTAATTGGCATTAGTGATGAGTTTAAATTTATAGTATTTTGTCTAGGAATGTCAATTATATTGTCTGATAAATATTACATTTCCCAGTTGTTTCCAATCAGACTTGTTTGTACGTATGCTGCAATAGTGTTTCAGTTGATCTATTGACGAGCTGGTGATTATAAGACCAAGGATCAATAAATGGTAAGGATAGAACGTAGACATACTGGAAAATAACGTATTTTAGTCAAGTATAATATACGCAAACCATACCAGCCACTAAAATATACTAACAAATATCGGTTATATGATTTTAATGTTGGTAAGTCTTGGTGAATATTTCATGATCTGTAATACTGCTCATTCAAACCATCAGTACAAGCCACCCCTGTTCAGCTGGCTAGCGTCATATTTCTACAGCGTTTAGTTATAAAAACGATGTACTAAGTGTAATATATTCGGCAGCGTAGCTTGACTGAGGGTCATGGCTCGTGTGATCAAAGGACACATGTATCATATTCGGTAAAATGACGTAATTAACTGAAGACACTACACTAATAACCTGACTAAGTACACGTCACTAAAAATGAGGTGATCAACTAAGTACACGCCATACTTTAAGATTTAAAAGGCAACAAAAGATCTACCCACAAACTCATCTATTCATACTCTTAATTACACCGAGGACACTCGACGACACGTTCTTCGTGTATCCTTTCGAGATTCCATATGGCCGCCGTTCCCCCAGAACAATGGCACCTTACCGGATGGCGATAAGCACTCTTCAGCCTAAGGGGCATAACTCAATACTGAAATGAGAATACTTACTTAATACTCGTTACTTTTTTAGGTGAGCATAGTCTTTATAATAATAAAAAATATTTTCTTGTGTCCCTCTAAATAAGAAATGAACATCATATCTGTCCTTCAACAACATGACGCCTCCAACCTTCAGACAAGCGTAATCAAAATCTTGAGAAAATAATTTCTTTTCGATCTAGGAATTAGTCACGAACACCTTATTTGACCTTCTGTTGGCAGCATCCTTAGCTATATTGGACTGGTAGTTGATTTGTTCAATAAGTTCTGGGTTACATTTGAGATGGAATTTAAGTTCATCTATTTAGCTAAAAGTCGAACAAACGAACGAGCATTCTTTTTAGTTTCATGAATTTCCACCGTGTGATAAATAACTTCGGTTATCTCGACTACGTAGTCCAACAGCGATACTAGTTCTCAGTATATCAATTCCGTTTCGGTTTTCCCCGGGACATTCGACTTCTCCTCAAGTTGGTACTCCCAACATAGATCCGCATTCTCTTGTCTGGCTCTTTTATACCAAGGCACTACCGTGTCTATACTCTTCAGACATTCACTGCGCCTCTATTTCTCCGATTCATTCGGGGGTCCTGCCCAGGGCCCCGCTTCTTGTCCTATTTTTACTGGGTTTACTTGGAAAAGTACACTGAAGTGCCAATCTTGTTTGTATCAATTCTCATTCACAAGATTGTTAAGGATTTCTTTCAATGTTGACCTTTAAGGTACAAAGCTTCTTATTGTTGACTTCTTCAACTTGATAAGAGCTATGTTGTATTGTGTGTGCATCACTTCAGATTCCATTCCTTAGGACCTTCTTTCAGTTGGTTTTCAAACCTATTCCATAAAATACAAGACCATAATCTTAATCCCTCGGCTGTTTCCTAGGTCTATCTACAGACCTCTGTAATCTGGCTACCTCAGATCCATCGTCTGGCGTCCCCAGAATACCGCCTGGCTACTCTAACATCCATGGTCATCGTGGGTTAAGAGATCCTACAGGAAATGAGAGATTACTTCCTAGTATTCGTGGGTGCCCCCCGACCCAATGAGGGCTGGGAGGGGTCATCCAGTACCCTTCTTCCTCTCGTATTCTTTTTCTTTTTGTAATGTGTTGTTCCTTTTACGTATTAGATAATAGGATAGGAGTCCTCATTAACATTCAATGCATGTTCCGGATCTATTGATGCGCTGTGGGGCCCCTGACAGTGGGGTAACTCCCGGTGTATTGTTGAACTTTCGTGGTACATGACAGCCTTTTGCAATCTCGCCGGATCTCCAATACCGGTAGCTAGTCCTGGTGTCCGTGGAAGGGCAATCTCGCCGTATATTCCCAAAGCTTCCACAGTTGAGATAAGCTCTATTCCTGATTTCCATGTCACAGTGACGAGCAATATGACCAGGCCGGTTGCATATGTAGCAGCATTTAATCACAGTATAACAGTAACGCGCCATGTGTCCAACTTCTTTGCAGTTAAACAGGGGACTTGTCTAGAGTAGCAATCACTAGCCAAATGATCTACTTGGTGGTATTTGTAACAGTGACTAAAGTGGTGTGCTCGCCTATTAATCTTCGTTTAAATCCAGAGTGAACAAGTGCCTTATCCAATGTTAGTCTTTTTAAAATTCCCTTATTGCTCTTCATTTCTAGTGTTTCTAACTCTTATATGTCATTTTAATTCTCGTATAGTCTCTCTATAATCATTTTTAGTCTTCATTTTAAACATGTCATGTTTTAGTGTTTCCAACTTTATATCAATAAGCTATTTTAACATGGTTGTTTTTCTGTGTTTGGTCTTTTATTTCTTTTACTAGTCTTAATTCTGTGGCATGAATAACGCCCTTCTTACTAACACTTTGATGTGAAAAGTGGCCGAAAAAAGTATATTTTGAACAGAGCATTCGTGCATACACTTTTAAATTTTATAATCTTATTTTTCTTTTTTGAGAGGGCTGACATTCTCTCCGTAAAATCATTGAAACACAATAAATTATTTTATGAAATTTAATTATCGATATTTAATTCATAGTTTTTCCATGTAACTCGTTCTTACCAATTTATGTATTTTTTTGTTTTGTTCCACAGCACAACAGGAGATTGCATCCTGCTCATTTAAATCTGGAATGTGTGGATATCAGTCGGTCCGAGGAAATGACTCAACCGTTACCTGGTCAATTGTTACTAGTTCTTCATACTCATCACCGATTTATGACCATTCATCCAATGACTCTTCTGGTAATATGCAATTTCCTTTCTCTAAATGATGGATTTAAAATTCTACAAATCAGTTTTCAGTTTTCAAAAGATAAATAAATAAATTAGAGATCGTGCTTACAAACAATACAACACATATTTTAATTCTTTGTAAACAGGATAACTTGTCTATATGTTAAGTTTTGAATATGTCATAGCTTGCAAGCATCATACATCTAGTTGATGATCTTTACATTTTGAAAATAGTTGATGAACTTTAAATCTTGAAAATAATTCAATAGACCTTACATTTTGGAAATGGTTAAGCTACCTTACATTTTGGCAATGTTTGACGACCCTTACATTTTGAAAATGGTTGATGGACCTTATATTTTGAAAATGGTCAGTGAATATTATATTTTCAAAATAGTTGATAATCCTTACATTTAGAAAATGGTTGACGAACCTTACATTTTGAAAATGTTTCAACAGCATCTGAGGAGCCGATTTACTGAGACTAACCCGAAGGATGAACATCTTAGATTGTATTGCAGGATAAAGGGGTTGATCTCCCAGTATTCTATAACATCTTTGAAATACAATCAAGCGAATAAACAAGCGAGAAGGAAAAGTAGAAAGATACATTTGTCGTAAAGAAAATGAAGATCGCTTTTAGTACATACGCTATATTTAGTCAACATGCAAGAGAGTGTACGTTATTTTGGTAATATTTCAGTGTTTATTCATACCATCGTCTGATATATCTGAGTATGGTGTGTGTAATCATCGAAATATTAACAAAATCATTGTTCTGAGTGATAATTAAAATGTAATCCATTTTTGTTTAACGGTTTGAAAACAATTTCCATGTATTTATTCTAGAACGTTTTTTCAAAAACAAATTTCCAAAGATTTCGCTTTTTCAAGGATAATAAAGTTTCTCTAAGTAAAGGCGATTAACGTATTTACAGAAAAAAAATATTTATTTAACAATTTACTCATTCTAATCACATTTCTTTGTAGGACGTTATGCGGCAATAAATGTTGACTACCCCAGAGAAGGAATGAAAAACTACCTCATATCACAGCCTCTTGAAATCATTAATGAGATGAAAGTAGAGTTTTATTACTACATGGCGGGCATCTCACCGGGCGAGTTGCAAGTGTCATTCAAAGACAAGTCCACTCCTTTGAATTCCTGGAGTGTAAATGACTGGCAAGACTATGGGAACCATGGCAGAAGGTGGAACTATGGATGCATGGATTTGCACCCAGAAGCGAGAAATAGTAACAAGAGTAAAAGAATTGTGTTCACTGGTATTACTGGAATATTACGCGGAATTAGTCTTGCTCTCGACGACATCAAGATCTCCAACGGAACTTGTGGACGTAAGTATTTTTGAATCACTTACAAAAATGGACTGACTCACACACGTTCATACACATTTAGTTTGGTTGTGTGTGTATGCGTGCACGCGGGGGCGCGCTCGTGTGTGTGTGTGTGTGTGTTTGTTTCTGTGAATCTTCTAACGGCCAATCAAAAACGATATAAAATAAGCACCGTATTTTCAATCAAACCATTTTGAATTCACACACACACACGACAAGCGACACAAACGATGGATCTGCTACTCTGATTTCTCAAAATGACTTATGTTCATTCATATGATATGGTCCAAGACAACTCATTAGCTATTATAAATGATGATCACATATTTGTAAGTAATCAATATTTTTTATGTTTATATTATTCCGAAACTCATGAGAATAAACATCGATATATGAACAAAATTAACTTTACTTTCTGATTTTCAATCAAATATCGTTTATCTGTCCTTAGATTTACACGTCTCCCTTTTAAATTGTTATCTGATTATTTTTTTACAATGTAAATAAATCGTAAAAAGTGCAGAAAAGAGCTACAATAGGTTTCTTGGGAAATAAACCCAAACAAAACGTAATCTACTCTCATGATGAACAGTGTGATTTTCTTGGTTCGCCGGTCGTAACGCTGGACTATTCCACTGGGTGGAGGGATCTATTCTAATAATGAACATTGTGATTTTTTGGGTTCGCCGGTCGTAACACTGAACTATTCCACTGGGTGGAGGGATCTACTCTAATAATGAACATTGTGATTTTCTTGGTTCGCCGGTCGTAACACTGGACTATTCCACTGGGTGGAGGGATCTACTCTAATAATGAACATTGTGATTTTTTTGGTTCGCCGGTCGTAACACTGGAATATTCCACTGGGTGGAGGGATTTATTCTAATAACGAACAGTGTGATTTTCTTGGTTCGCCGGTCGTAACAATGGACTATTCCACTGGGGTGTAAACTACGCTCTATTCCCGATAAACGAATTCAGTATTTTTTTATATAAAAAAAAAATCTCAATCCAAATATATCCGTGAATTTTTTCCACTGGGATTAACGAGTAGATCATTTGGAAAAAAACCCAGATGACGACAGACGTCGTATTGCAATCGGATCTCCCAATATAGATGGTCTAATACTAATTCATGCTAAGTTACTATCTAACCCAATAATGAACAGTGTGATTTTCATGGTATGTGGGTCGTAACACTGGTCTATTCCACTGGCTGGAGGGGGTGGGGGGTTAAAGTTTTGCAACAACAAAAGATATTTCCTGCCCTCTGTTTCAAACTACGCTCTATTCCCAGTAAACGAATTCAATATTTTTCTATTATAAAAACAACTCAATCCAAATATATCCGTGAATTTTTTCAACTGAGATTAACGAGTAGATGAAAAAAAAACAACAAAAAAACCAGATCAGTACAGTCGTCGTATAGCAATGATCAGCAAGCTTATCTTGCTGGACGTTGTTAGTGGATCCGATCCTCATCGGATCTCCCAATATAAATGGTCTAATACCGTAGTTACTATATACTTATATAATGAACAGTGTGATTTTCTTGGTTTGCTGTCCGTAACACTTGACTTTCAATCATGTGTAAAAAAAATCATGTGTAAAAGAAAATGCTCTTTCACATCATTTGAAACTATGGACTCTTCAAGTGAAACAAATTTGCTATTATTTTTTCTTAGAAAATAGTTTCATAGAAATTCAAATATATCCGTGAATATTTTCACGGGTATTAACTATTGTAATATAATAATGTAATGATGTTACAAGAGATACTACTTTACGTACATTGTTTCTTTCTTGTCTATCCTTCCAGTGGGAATTGATGATCACGTTTGTACGTTCGACAACCCGAAGCTTTGTTACTACAAAATCAATTGTACTGCTCATCAGGAATACACATGGAGAAGAATGCGCGGCTCGACCTCCTCCCTCAGAACTGGTCCAAGCAGTGATGCATCAAGGCGGACCCAAGGTAAGTTATTGCTAGAAACCGTCAAACTCTCAAAATAGGTTTCTTCATTTTCTGAGTTGGTCCGGCTGGCTGTGCAGGCTGCACCAATTGAGCTAGAAGGATGAAAAGAATTACAACATTTACTCCTTATTATGTCTAGAAAAAACGTTTTTGTTTTTTTTAACCCCCCCCATTTTTATTATGCTTTTATTAATTTACAATGTAAGTTTATGCTAAATTGATTTTGTGTCCGCGTGTTTGTTTTTTTTGTTGAAAATTCAGACTTTTGTAGTGGTCACTGCCCAACAAAAGACGAGAGAAGTAACTTATTCACTGATCACCCCTTTTCCCAATTTTTAATCACCCTCAACACAGCATGCTGCCAAAAGACATTGGTCATATGTCGGTTTCTATTGAGTGACTAACCAAACCTGTTGTTTCTTTACTTCAACATTTCTGTTCCTAAAATTCAAATAGTTTCTCCTTCGACTGAATTGTTTAAATCAAAAATTAACAATGGCGGCATGGATTATGATATGTTTTATATATTTGATATATACATTTAGTGACGACTAAAAAAGCATATGTGTTCAGAAGTACACGTCTTTTAGTACAAATTATGATTTTAGAAGTAGATTTGGATGTTTGTAACATTTAAAATTCCTTTACTGAAAATAATTCATATATATATATTTTTTTCTTTTCAGGTTATTACTTGTACGCCGAAAGCTCTTATGGAAAAGTCGGAGATGCTGTATCCATCAAGTTCCCAGTTAAAGACACCAAGGGAAAATATATGAAGTTCAATTACCACATGTATGGCCAAAGTATGGGAAGTCTGCATTTGCTATACTCTTCTGGCAAGTCAAGCGAAGAAGAATGGCAAATATCCGGTAATCAAGGAGATTCGTGGCAGTTTTTCTGCCAGAGAATAAACACGAATATTGACGCTGTAATGTTGATTGCTGTACGAGGATATAAATACACAAGCGATATCGCCGTGGATAATGTTTTCTTGGATACCAAACCTTGCCCAAGTGAGTATAACTTTTTAAAACAAAAAAAGCCCGTTGTTGGTCGCTAGTTCTATGATATGGCGATTTCTTTTCCTTTTCTCAATTTTCATTTAGGGAACGCGCTCAGTAGTCATGCCAGACTAGCACACAATCACATTTTCTTTTAAATAGCAACAATACGAAAGCCCTCCTTAAAATGATTCATTGAATATTTTGAAAGCTAGTACACCAAACGTATTGCACTTTCAGTTACATAGTCAACATCTCTGTGTTTTTAGTCAGTCTTCCTTCTTCCAGTTTTTGTCCCCCTGCCACAAAAATAAAAACTTTGACCAACGAAGTAGTGTTGATAAGAATCGAAGCGATCGATCTGTGAACTGTAAATGCCATTTTCTCTTGAGACTTGATCTAGCTTACAGTCTATCCTATCATCGATACAATTATTGGATTGCTACGTGCAACGTGGCTCGTGGATCAGCTAGGGAGATTGTTAGGGTCTAACGGATTAAAAGCACAACAAATTACTGGCGAAAGAAAATTGTTTCTATTTTTCTTTCGAACTGGTTACCGCATGTAGATCTTTACCAAAATAAATATTTAGAACTTTTTCACGTCATGGCAACTTTATTCACGGAACTTTTCTTGTATATATGTCCTAACATTATCAATTCCAGACATTAGACTATTGACTTAATATCATTCTTTTTTTTTTACTAATTTGTTACAAAATAAAATCTGGCTTATTCAGTTTGCCCTTCTTCCATTTCTTCTGTAAATATGAAATTATTACCTCCTAGCTTTACCTTTGAGCTAAATATTACCCAACATAGAGGTACAATCTACTAAGATACATATAAGACCGCTAAGATTAAGGCATACGGCCTTAACATTGGTGACTCTACCATAACATTAGTACACGGGTCAAATCTAATTTATTGCTAGTCATTCGTTAAATTCTATTACGGAGTCAGAATATTATAACCGACCACAGTCTGGCCGACCTACCTGGATTTTGCCTGGTTGCCCGGTGGCCCAATCCGCCCCTGGGCATGACCCTCACTCTCTTCTGGGATAAATATTTCAGCAGGCTATGGTTGTGATTAATAGCGATAGAGCATGGGATTTGGAAGACTTAGCTCCGGACTTTCCCAAGAGGATCAGTACACAAGTGATATCAGCAGACATGACTTCCATTTCTCGGTTTATTAGCATACAGCTTCGCTCTCAATATTCAGCGTAAGTGTTTATTGCAAGAGTGGAAACTCACAGACATTGCTGTAATCACCTTTCTATACAGTCCGTTATGAACCAAAGACTGTAAAGATAAACACATTATTTTAAAATAAAGTTAAAATAAAAATAATCGAAAGAACTATCTAAACTGTAAGAGGGCCTTTCAACAAGTGAGAAGGCAATGGCTATTTTAGCTTTCATATTTGTTAAATATTGAAAGGTATTTATGGCAATCATATTATTCGTAGCCTCGTCTTTTTGGTAGAACAGAACGATTTCGACAGAATGTTTTCAGTCCGCCAGTCTTCTTGAGGTACTGCACGTACGAACCTTCCAGGAAAAGTAGTGACCAAAAGCTTCCAGCTATAAGACAATATACGAACAAACAGGAATACAGGGTGTCCCAGAAGAGCATAAAAACTCAGAATATGACGTACTTTCGTTGTTCATAACCGTTTAGAGATCTGAACTTCATTAATGTTCCTACATTTCTTGTGCCAATTCAGTATAAGTTTATGTTGTTCAAATCTATAGCCTGTCTATTAATATTACATTCTAAAGACATCCCCACTGGGAAAAGAAAAATGCTATAAGATAAAATGTGTATAGATTTGGGGGACATTTTGTATGTTTGTCGAGAGCGGATTCAGAAAGTGATAACTTGTAAAATTGTATAGGGTCTTATGTTAATAATCACTGAAGTTGCAACACCAGAAGAAATGCGACCAACAAACATATTTTTTTCAGAATAATAAAACTTTTTTTTAAAAACCAAAGGAAAGTTGTTGTTACTTTTAAATTCTTCCAAGCATATATTATGCTGAACTAATTATAACATTTTTCTATCAACCTGCTAATCCTTCTGTAGACGATAATCCCGTTCCTGTTTGAATCTGTGCCAGGTATTTACTCTTCCTTATTAGAGAATTATACATTGCTACCGATTTTTCTTGAATAGTTTTCAAGAAATTACTTTTACACTTATTTGCAGTGGGTTTCATTCCACTTTTATATCAACATTATATTTATTATTTCAGATCCAGTCAACTGTGACTTCGAGAACGGAATGTGTAACTACACTGTCTCATATGACTCATACAGATACTACAGATGGCAGATGGGCGTTGGTTTTAATCAGACACATCGTAAGTAATATATAGTCTATGTTTATTTGTTTACACACACACATTTTTATTGCTATTGTTTCATCATCAATTTATATTATCATGTTATTATGCTTTTATTGCTATTATCATTAGTATTCTAGTTTATAAGTACTGTCATCATTAGTATTATGACACACTACTAGTTGTCTATAAGAAGACATATCATCATCATCATCATCATCATCATCATCATCATC
>VCCN01003738.1:2761271-2774839 GCA_006491835.1 Architeuthis dux
GTGTGACCAATCTTTCCAAGTTTTTAACCATTGCCTTGAGATCATGTTGTATGGTCGCTATTGAAGTCCTGAAGTCAGGTGGATATGGAGGATGCTGCAAGACTTCATATCCGAATTCTCTAAGCTTGTACTTAGCCGAGAAGTGTGCAATCTGTCACTGCCATGGAAAATTTAATTCAGTTCATATATATTTTTAACATTTCCTATTGCCTTGAAATGACGTGATGTGGTAGCTGGTGTAGTCTCCAGAAAGTGTTCAATCCGTTGTTCGTGATCGTCGGAAACTGCTGTCGATAATTCTTCATCATTAAGAACAAGTTTTGTCCTCCCTCACGGTTTATTATTGATATCTATTTTTCCAGACCTAAACCTATTGAACCAACGCTGAACAGTTAGCACTGTTGTAGTGTCCACTCCAAATGCTTTGTTGACGTTACCAGCAGTTTGAGTAGCATTATGTTATAATTGGAAATCGTACTTAAAAATTAGTCCAATGATTTGGGTAGACACCATTGCTATTTAAGGCTCAAAAACCTCTAAATAACGAATTATATACATTGAACCCACAAACAAATGCAACTACATTTGTAAATCTTTTACTTTTAGAATTATACTCTACATTGCAAAAGAAATCGACAATTTGTGTGTAACAATTTAATATATTAAAACTACAGTGTATGTTTGGAAGGGGTCGGAATTTATGGTGTGCGGAGCAGCCTGCCATAATAGTCATGTAAAACAATTTTCTGTCCGTCGTACGAAACTACGGCTTCGAAGTATTTCGGTTACTTCTTTTCCGTGTTGCCAATTTAGATATGTTCTATCTAAATTTAGATCTATTGCCAATTTAGATATTTTCGATCTAAATTTAGATCTATTGCCAATTTATTATTTTATATCTAGATTTTGATCTATTTTCTATCTAGATTTAGATCTATTGCCAATTTAGATATTTTATATCTAAGTTTAGATCTATAATTTTAGTTAAAAGATCAATAATCTGTAATTTGTTAAATTTATTTTTATTACATTTCTCGAGAACCGATGACGCAAACGACGCTGCAATGCCTTGTGTGCTGACTAATATATCAGGCGAGAGACAACTTCATACAAAATGCAGTTGTCGAGTAATCGCAACATACAGACAGATAGATTTCTTCAATTGTAGTTAGATTATGAGACAAGTTTCAACATATTTCACATCAAAATTAACATTTGCAGCGATTGTAGCAGTAACTGTATATAGGTGATCACTCATGTTGATCGTTGCAGCCTGTCATTTTAATTTGCTTGTCATATTTTTCAATTTGTTTGCCTTATTTTTAAATTTGCTTGTCGTATTTCTTAATTTGCTTTTTAATTTATTTTTTAATTTGCTTGCCTTTTTAAAAAAAAAAATTATTGGCCGTATTTTTTAATTTGCTTGCCTTTTCAATTTGCTTGAGTAAAGGCATAGATGTATAATTATTTCCCCTACTTATTATTTATTGCAATGAATCCCTAAAGTGTTAACATTTTATTTTTATTGAGTTGTCAATTGTTTATGTGTGAATTATGTGCGACTGTGAATGCACAATGGGCCACAAACCTTCCCTAAAAGCACTGGATCGGACACTGAGGGACATAGAAAAATCAATGGCAACATGGGGGGATATATAAACCCGGGCAAGGCCGGGTTACTTCAGCTAGTTAAAATATGAATTGAAAGTGTGTTATCGTTTTCGAAAAACGATAAAAATGTTAAGTTTATTATTTAATAGTTTATTTGTATATTTCTAAACATTCATTGAAAGTCTAGTTTTTTTGTCAATAATAATTTCCGCCTTTGTATTTTTATACAAATAATTGCATGCCATATTTCTAAGATTCCATTTGTTATGGATTGAATACAAGTAGGGTATGGTTTGTTCTTCTTTGGCCTTGTGGCCAGATAAGCCTAAATGATCTTGTTTTGGTGTGTCACTAGATACAAACTATACATTTCTTAGGACAAATAAATCGAAATATAGGATATGGTTTGTTCTTCTGTCACCCTTGTGTCTAATCAAGCCTAAATGATCTTGTTTGGGTGTGTCACTAGATACAAACTATACATTTCTTAGGACAAATACATCGAAATATAGGATATGGTTTGTTCTTCTGTCACCCTTGTGTCCAATCAAGCCTAAATGATCTTGTTTGGATGTATCAGTGGATACGAACCATTTATTTTCTTAGGACCAATTAAGGCGCATTTTGATGGACACTTTCACTGATGACTTCATTCTGCCTTTTCACCTTCGGAATCCATTTATGTTATTTGCTTTCGCTTTGCTTTCCTGTTTTTATTCTTTAATCCCTGATCAACAGAACAGGAACGTTCTTCATCTGGAATTGCAGATGATAGCTTTGGCTGCAAGATGAATATGATTAGCAACATATAACCATATTCAACTGTTTTTCTTCTCGTTATTAATAACAGAAAGGATTCGCATGTGTGTTGTGTTGTCTCTATGCATTCCAGTCAATGTATTCAGTCTTAGGTTTATTGCATATTTAAAGAATGTTTAAACTGAATACGTGTCTCTTATTTTGCTTTCTTCAGGTGAACATTATCACTCCTTCAGGAAAGATGTTAAAATGGTCCGAGAAAGGTAATACGGGAATGGGCTGGTTAAAAGGATGTGTCAATCTGCAAGTTAATGAGAGTACAACTGTTGTTTTTACTGGAATCCGAGGAAACGGTCCATTAGGAGACATAGCAATCGACGATGTTGCTGTCGTACCTGGCGTCTGTCATGGTGAGTTATTTTTTCCATGGAAATTGGCAGCATAAGTAAATAAAATCCGATAATCCTCTAAAACAGAAGCCTCAGGGTACAAGCATATTGGATCTCAAAGGGGATCAAGTTTACATCAGGCACCCTGAGAACTGTCGAATCGAAAAGGGACACATTTTGCCTCGACACCAGGATTTGTTCGAAGTTACTTACATTCGATAAAATATAGGTTGTTTTTTAAACTAACAAATTTTCGAAGTTACTAAGATACTTTCTCCCGTAAAAATAAAAAGTATTTTTTTTGTGCTTTCAATCCAACCTTCTTTTTCTATGTAAATGTTGATCCCGAAATTGTGTTAAAATCTCCCAAAATTATTAGAATAGTTGTCTGAATAATACGTTGAATGAAGGCTATCATTGTGCGAATTAAGGCATTGTAATGGTTTTTAATATAATATTTAATATATGCATTTCTTAAAATGCCGAATTTGTTGCTATTGCTGGTAGTTTTTCTTGGTGTCCTCTGCCTTTGTCAAAACTTATTCCCTTGTCTTGATCACATTATCCAGGTCCAATTCAAGACAAGGGAGTCAATTTTGACAAAGGCAAAGGACACAAAGAAAAAATACCGGTATAGAAAGAGAAGCTTCTTATCAGGAATAATGTTTAAGACATAAGTCTCTAGCCTGATGTGTAGAAACTAAAAGTGATCTCTGGCCATTGTAATCTCGGAGACCTATATTTGAGGTGTTTATTTCTAGTCGGGGCGAAACGAAACGTAGCGAGAATGACCAAAGGATTTAAGCAACAAAGACGGCATTTCTTAAAATGCCGATATTAAAAGGAGGAAGAAATTTACATGTGTGTAGTAACACATGGGCTGAGCCCTAAGTGACTAGGGACTAAGCGATGAGGCATGGTCTTTACGTGTCTAAAAGGGTTTAGACACGGGCAGTTGGACTGGGCATGGTGACCAGACCCAAGTAAGCACATAGGCCATTTCACACGCAGTTTAATAATAGTGATGACGTCACGGAAAAAGGGGAAACTATATCTAGTTTCGTATTTTATATGGTCCAGGCTGTTTGATCGTGGTGATAAAACCAGCCCGATGTTCAGATCCCTATTTTACGACTACTGTTATCAAAGTGGCCGCTACACCGGTCACACGTGGTTAAACAAACTTTTGATAATAATGCCGATATTAAAAAATAAAATTAAGAATGCTAATACAATGTTAATATTTGATATTTATGAATATTTAATGTTACATTTAATTTGAACGAATATTCACATTGATATTTAGTTTGTTATGGATGATTATGCAAGAATATATCTCCCATTGGCCTGCTTGATGGCTTAGATAGTTGTGCATTCCCCATTAATGCCAGCGGTTGGTGTTCGAGTACAGGTAAAAGCCTAGATTTCGAATGCTGATTTTTAAGGTAGGCAATTGGAGTTGACAGCGTATTAAATGTTACTTTTCTTCCCATAAGCTTTGCGAAATTATGAATTTTTGCTTAATCCATGGACTTAATTTATTAGAAAATATATTAGACTGTTTTTTCCCATCTTTTTTTCTTTTTAAATGATGACATATTTGCTTTCAATTTTAGAGCGAGGCATTGCTTGTGACTTTAGCGATGAAATGGTATGTGGCTACAGGAACGTATCTTCAATCTACAGAAATGATGGCTGGTTGAGAACTAAGTCTGGTTCAGGTAAAGACAACTGTTTTTATTGTTTCAAACTAGAGAGATTGCCGACCTGCGGCAGGCAGATTCAGCTAATCACTGAAATTCAGTGGGAACCTTTGGAGATATTGTATTATGTGGACATATAGCTACGATGCAGTGGATGTAACTGTGCATGGATCCAACTCAAAGATTGAATCACTTTTGATCCCTTCAAAGAAAATAATTTCCCCTCACTTTGGACCCCTTGAAGGGGGAAAACATTCCTCTCACTTTTGACCCCTTAAAAGTGTAAAAAAAAATTTTCCCCTCACTTTTGACCACCTAATAGGGAAGAATGTTCCCTTCTCAATTTTGAACCATGAAAGGAAACAAAAACAATGTCCCCTCACTTTTGACCCCTAAAAGGGAAAAGGTTTCCGCTCACTTTTGTCACCCAATAGGGGGGAATGTCCCCCTCACTTTTTACCCCTAAATGGAAAAAAGATCCCCTCACTTTTGCCCCGCTGAAGTGAAAAAATCCCCCTTACTTTTGAGCTCTGAAAGAGAAAAAGGTTTCCCCTCACTTTTGAGCCATGAAAGAGAAAAAAGTTTCCCCTCACTTTTGAGCCATGAAAGAGAAAAAAGTTCCCCCTCACTTTTGAGCCCTGAAAGAGAAAAAGGTTTCCCCTCACCTTTGAGCCCCCTAAAGGGAAAAACAGTTCCCCTTAATTTCATACAATTTTGTGCACACCCATGTTAACGCTTTTGGTGATAAGGGCCAATAGAGCTCTTCGGGTTATCTCTGATTGTAATCCGCTATAATCAATGGATCACACTAAATTTGCTGCAACCACACACCACAATTTCTCATAGAAAACACAAATAATATGATCAATAAACATGGGGCACAAATACCAGATTTGTGCGTCATGACCGACAGGTGTTACCTTAGCGGCCAACAAGATGGACCCAGCCGAGCTCCTGTGGCTATTAGTCGTACTTCTGGCTTGTGTTTCCTTGATGACCTACAGCCGAAGAATACAGTCGTTATCCAGTGACTGTTGGTCAGAAAAAATAGAATGGAAGAAAGAAGGTAATAAGTTAGTAATATACTGCTCCCCGAAAAGTAAACCAGACTGATAGGAGAAATAGGGGAACGCTATTCATTTTGGGAAGACAGCGCAGAGAGCTAAAGAGGAGAAATTCCAGAGTCAACCCGGGGCTAATCTACGCATCTTCTTACAATAGTATCGTTTCGTGCTTTGAAAATAATGGTCCATCTCTCGGTGGACACAAAGAATAAACGAGAGATATTTTCTATACTTCGTGTTTGCCTTGTTCTTCTACTGGGGTCAGAAGACTGGTTAGGTACATTCATTAATACATTTACACTGATAAGGGGAAACTCCTTAGGGTTAGTTGATAATGTTATAGTTGAACGTGTGTTGCTTATGTTGAATATATTCATTAATATATTGTTGTTATTCCTTTTATTTTAACTTCTACTTGTATGTCAAAATATTAATCTTTTTTCTTTCATTTTACTAACGCAGTACGGTTTGATGCGCCTTTGTTTTCCCTTTAGATAAAAAAATCTAAAGAATTGTTGTTTTTTTTTTTATTGATTTCCAGAAGTTCAATTTTTGTAGCATGTATTATTTGTGATTTGTAACGTTATAAATACAATGGGGAAAAAAACATGACTTTTTATCTCTATTGGTAACTAATGCTTATTGTATTATTTTGAATCGGATTAAACATCTTAATTCTCTTATGATTTATAGGACTATTGTGTTAAAATCTTATTTCTTTTTGTTCTTTCAGATTATTACATGGCTGTAGTTTCCCAAAGTGGAATGTATGGTTTACAATCGCCATTAGGAAATTTAACTGATAACTGCGTACAGATATCTTACAAAGTAATAGGGGAGCGTTGTAAACTGGGTGTGTCCACTTCTTACAACAATAAAGAACTGCTACAACTTCAGAGTCAAAATAACGATACTACTGCGCAAAAAGCACAGTTTTATATTAAAGAGGCTGTGACTCGAATCATCTTCAATGCTTACATTACTTACAATTGGTATTCTTCTTGTTCGATTCAAATTGATCAAGTCGAGATTAGCAATGGTGCCTGTCCCGTTTTAGGTAAGCTGTTTTACAAGTTATATTGTTATAAACTGTTTGACGTTAGTGTATAGAATTTAAAGTATCCTGTTTCGTTTCTAGTTTTTGCTTAATGTTCAACTGCAGTATTTTCAAGAGATTAGATCTAGTATTTATTCTGAGATAGTTTGTGAGGAAATCCATTCCGAGCGGAAAGGTGTTGTATAGCCATCTTGGACTTGGAGAAAAAGGAAGACTCAAAACTTGGTTTATAAAAATATGATGATATATTTTTTATTTCATCGGATACATCGTGCTGTGGCGGAGAATGAAGAGTGGGAGAGAGATAATGAGAGCCGACAGACTTTTCTTACAGGGGAAATTGGTCTCGTGTCTTCCCAGGCCTAGGCGCTCTGTCGCTCTGCCTAATGAGGGCGTCTCTGTGTGACCTTTATGGGGTTCGACACCCACGCTGGTTTTCCAGCCACCACCTGCAGGTCGGGTTTCAGTAGATATCCTGTTTATGACCGTTGAACACTTGGTGTGTCTTCCGGTCCATGACACCTGCAGTTTGGGTTTTGGTCGATATCCTGTTTATGACTTTCAACACCTCTGGGGGTAAAATCTGAGACCCCATCCCACGGCTGTCTAAATATCCAACAAAGGAATCTATTTCGTATAAACTTAAGAGAAAATGTATAGACAGATACTAAGAAGCTTGGACTAGTCTTGCACAAGCAACTCATTTCTGAAGTATTATTAATGGCCCGTGAGACCACTCACTATCGCACTACAATGCTTTTACAAGTATGAATGTACCAACAACCAGAAATTAAGAAAATTGCGTAGTACCAATTTCCCATGAAAAAGAAAGCTTGTTCGCCCTTAATTTCAGTATCAGAAGTAAGGCTTTTCCTGGACTCAGACGCTGATTGTTGGTGTGGGACGCAGTTGTTAACGATATTGCCACAGTGTGCGCATGTACGAGGAAATGGTTTGTCACCTGATATACTTGTGCAAAGTAAAGTTCTACTAAATACGTAGTTAATAATGTTTGGCTTATTGTATCAAGGTTAGGATAAAACAATGAATCTTCATAATTTATGTAGTAAAATAGGTTTTGCAGTCTTCCTTTTACTTTTATGAATATAAAACATATTTATGACTATACTATGTTCAGCAAGGTGGGTTGACAAACATGGTCAAGGGAAACGTCATTCATATCCGGTTACATGACGTAACTAAAAGAAATAACGTGACTAAGTACACGGCGCAGAATGCATATATAAATGCGATCAGTAAAGCATTAAAAGGGCATTCGTGCTTATGGTTGTTTGTACCTGCCTTTCGAGCACCTAGTGCTTCGGAGGGCGGCTGCAACCAACACTGTTGGAAGTGATCAGTCGATTTAAAATAATAAAACCTTGTTGCTTGTTTGACTTCACTTTTACTCTGTTGGATAACGCCGGTATTTCTTCTGCTGCCGATGTGTGAGAGAACGTCTTGTTCCTGGGTTGTACATTTAAGGGAGCGAAAATTCTGTAGGGGGGAAATAAAACATTTCGTCCATACCGGAGAAAAGGGCTCGCCCACGTGGCGGGAGGGAAAGACGACCAAATTCATTATTTTCAATTGAAAACATGGGTTCGTTTTATTCCCGTTGATAGCTTCGATTCCGGGACGGTTCGCGGATCATTTTGAGGCATTGAATTCTGCTTTTCTTTACTGAATGACTAACAGTGATGGTAGTAGTTCAAATCAGATTTCTTCATCCTGCTCCTTCCTCACCCCTAACGGGCTGGGAAGCCAAGCTCCCTAGCTGGTTTGACCCGTCACTCCTGGGTGTCGGACCCTAACTAACTCTAAACTGCCGCCCGATTTCAAATCACGGCAACCATTAAACCATTCTGGTTGGTATTTTCTTTGTTCTGACTTCGTCGGCCGTTTGACCTATTTTCTAGCCCATGTAATATGATATGGCGTTTTGGTCACGTACAAATTATTATCTTCAAAAACGTGCGAACACACACAACTAGAGTGTATTTCATTACAACTCTCCATTCTACCCCCGAATAAAGCGAGGGCTCTCAACTAGAGAACAGCAAGTTGTGTTGTGTTGTGTATTTTTTTACTACTACCACTCCTATGTGTATCATTACATGGCACATCGACCCCCTTTTTTATTCATATCTTTCAACACCTTTATATATTCTAAATTTTCGAATTCAAGGTTTAGAATGATTTGTAATGCATTGGCGCGCCAGAAAGAGGGGTGGTGGAGAGAAAGATACATAGAGAATGAAAGAAATAGAGTGTGGGGGGAGTAAGTAAACCGTTTCTTGTGCTACTCCTTGTCCAAGAATTGTGCAAGTCAGGAGCGTTCAACTCCCTGAGGTAATTGACTTACAAATTTACCCTCAAAAGATCAAAAAACATTCTCCATTCGTAACCTCCTGGCCTTAGAAATTCGATTAAGGTTCTTCCTTCTTTTCAAGGCCGAGTGTCTACTTGGTAACTTTCTCTTTATTTTTCAACGATTGCGTGGTATCATTTAAGAATTATCTCCAGGTTTTATCTGTTGTTAAATATCAATGTCTCTGCGTGTAAATATTCTTTAATATATTTATTATTCGAGCCTTAGAATTTCCATATATTTTAACACATATTTACTTGTTAAAATCTCATAAACCGTTTCAATATTAAACGCGTTGATTTCATGAATTTTCAGTTTGTTCTGGCAACAGTACAAGTTGTGACGATCAGACCCAGTGCTTATCAAATTCATTTTTCTGTGACCGGATTGTAAACTGCCTTGATGGCAGCGATGAAAATAATTGCCGTGAGTATCTTTTCTATTTTACATTAAAAAATAAAGTGAACATGCCATAATCGAAGTGTGGTTCACATGCTCAAAGTAGTTAGATGTTCAAATCAGAGAGCTAGGTTAAAGAGCCCGACATTCATGGAGTCATATATACAATAAACCTTCTCCCTTTGGAATGATATTCACATATACTGTGATCCCCTTTATCCGTGGTTTCGCTTTCCGTGGTTTTAGTTACCTGCGGTACACCCCAGAAATACACAATTCATAAGTTTTACTTAATAATAATCTCAAAAGTAGAGATGCTGGCAATTCAGATATGCCAAAGGGAAGCCATCAAATAAAAGTTTTCGACTTAATAAGAAAGAAATGTAATTGTTAAGATCTACGGTAAGAACGAATCTTCTCGCCGTCGCATAACTTGTATTACTGTATATTGTAATAATTGGTCTATTTTATTATTAGTTATTCTTGTGAATTTCTTATTGTCTAATTGATAAATCAAATCATTTGAATATATGTATAAGAAAAAATATAGTATACACAGGGGGCGGATCCAGTCTGTTTGAGCTGACCGTCTTCAAAAATCTTTTTTTTGGTGGGGGGGGGGGGGCTTTTAGTAGGGGCTCGAGAAAAATTCTGAGGGTCTTGAAGGTTGTCATGCGTTGAGACGAAAAGATTTAAAACTCGGAAAACGCTCAGAAAAAATTATAAATAACAATTTTCGAAAAACTTCTGAGGGCCATGAAGGTTGTCATGCGTTGAGACGAAAAGATTTAAAACTCGGAAGACGCCCAGAAAACAGTATAAATAAACATTTTCGGAAAAATTCTGAGGGTCTTCCAGAAGACCCTGGAAGACCCCCTGGATCCGCACATGATACATATATAGTTCGGTACTATCCGCAGTTTCAGGCATACGCTGTGTGTCTTGGAACATATCCCCGCTGATAAGGGGCATTCATGTAATAATAATGATGAGAGATAATAAAAATTGTTTATTCACTCACGCCGAATCCACAATCATAATGCGTATTTTAATATATGCATTTCCATTTTGTGAAACCCCTGAACATTTCCGTAGTTTCATAATCAATGTAGTGATGCTTAACAAGCTTGTGATGCTGACAATTACTACTGTAATGAGTTAGATCCTCACTGGGTGCCCAACTAATGTGGCCTTGTGTCAAACTAAGCTATATATACACTGTAAATAATGAAGCAGAATATACTTGTTATTTACTAGGTTTAGCCTAATTTGACACACGGCCACTGTAATGGGGCACCCTGTGAGGATCGAACTCATTACAGTAGTAATGGCCAGCATCGAAAGCTTGTTAACCATTACTAGTTTCACAATCTTACTGTAACACATACCGTTCATTTTCACATCATAGAACAGGGATCGGCATCCCTTTTGCTTCTGCAGGCCGGAATCGCGTATCAATCAGTGGACGGTGGACCAGATAAATGACATAAAAAGCTTGAAATATCGGAATTATCCATTTTATTACATGAATCATTGAATAACGCATGGTAGAAAATCAATGATGCCAATTAGTAATAAAAAAACTCAATTTAGTCGCAATTTATTTCAATCAAGGCATCTAATAAAAAGATACAAATAATATTTAAAACATAAATATCTCAATATTTGCTCGCGGGCCGGTCAATATCCCTTGGCGGGCCGTAGGTTGCCGACCCCTGCTATAGAATGTATTTGATTTTATCAATTCGAGACTGAAAATTTAGATATAGAACCACTTATTCTGATTCGAAGTGGAGAAATTGTTTGTTCTTCAAAATGCATTTTCTTTTGTGATTGTAATAGATTAATCTTTCTGAATTTCAGCTCGAACCATTTCTTGTGACTTTGAAGATCCATATCTCTGTGGTTATAACTATAGCTATGGATGGTACCACACTGAGCTGCGCAATTTTGCAAACCCAGATTTGTTCTTGAACAATTCAGGTAAATCAATATTATAATTTGTGACATAACAAACAGAAAGAGAGGAAGTGGGTAATGCGAACACACGAACACAAAATTGCGTGTGTACGTGTGTTCTCTGGCTGCTGGTATGACCTGATCTAGGCTGTTGGTACGTCGAGAAAAGAAGAAAGACGAGGAAATAAAATGGGGTGGATTTGAATCCGGCAGGAAGAGAGGGAGAGAAGCAGGGCAAGAGTACGCAAAAGGGTAGAAGGTTTTTTGCTAAAGGAGAACGACTGAGTGTATTTGAGTTTCTACTAATACTGCTGCTGCTACTGCTTCATACCCAAATGAAGACAATGCTCTGGGTTGATATTACGAACTGTGAAAATAAGGATAGTTTTGATATGGCTTCGTTGTCCTTTACACTCCCATGAGATTTTTCACATACCACAGTGCTTTAGATTTCCACCCCTAGGTATACCGTTAGCAAAGCAACGGGTATTTGACTAGTTTATAATGATAATTCTGGTTGTAGTTTACACGAGTTCGTGATAAATTCCGAAACGATGGTATCTGAAGTGAAATATGACGCGCCGATGAAACGAAACATTTTACATCCAACCTTGATTCCGATTGGAGGGGCTCAAGACAGGGGTGCATTACGTGAGACTCTTCATTTAATTTGCCCTTTGGATGAAACTATAGAAATGTCTTCGGACAAATTATCCTTGTAGGATGTAGTTGCTACATTAGATATTTGCTTTTCTGCTGAATATTTTATGACCCGTAAATTGGAATTAATGTTCATTCTTTCATATATACTCTTTCCTTGAAAGGAAACCGGATGTGACCGACTCGAATATGCATCAGTGTGTTGCTAGTAGTGAAAATATACTATAAACATGTCACATCAGTACAATCGTGTGAAAATTAATTGCATTTGTATAGCTTACAAACGAAGTAAGTGATTTTAATAAAAGCAAGCGATAGCTCCCTTATGAATTTTAATTTTTCTTCCATTTCTGAAAAGTGTTCAATTTTTCGTTTTTAGTAAAAGTATAGTTTAACGTGACAAAGTAACAGACGGATTTTACAATCACTTCTGTAATTTATTGAATTTGTATTTTATTTTTATTTATACTGTAATGAGCAACTTTCTGTACTACAGCATTATTAGGGTTTGCGCTTTGGTATCGAGTGAAGTATCTTATTATAGTGGGGGTATTCTTATTATAGTGAGGTATTCTTATTATAGTGGGGTATTCTTATTATAGTGGGGGTATTCTTATTATAGTGGGGGTATTCTTATTATAGTGAGGTATTCTTGTTATAGTGGGGGTATTCTTATTATAGTGAGGTATTCTTATTATAGTGGGGGTATTCTTATTATAGTGAGGTATTATTATTATAGTGAGGTATTCTTATTATAGTGAGGTATTCTTATTATAGAGATCTTGTTCTAACAAAGTATTCTTATTATAGTGAAGTATCGTAATATAGAGCACTATCTTCTTATATTCCCTTCTATGTATGTGTTTGTACACAAGTTTGTAATGTTAAAAGCTCAACCGTTTTTACAATTGTATATGTTGGAGAATGAGTATATTATAATTAAAATCATTCTTAATAGAAGAACCGTACAGTCTTTGAAATTGTCACAGTTTACCTGTAATTCAATTAATAGAAACGATAAAATAAATTTAAACAAACAAGCGTTTGCCTAAAACTTTATCGAGAGTAAAATAAGAAATATTACGCCTTAATCTTATATGATCAGTGACAATTGTTAGCTTCATTGTAATCAAAAGAAGTCTTCATTATATCTCTTAATAAGAAACTTAACTGCTTTATAAATTGTAGATCAGACAAAACAACAAACCATGATGGTTTCGGGAGCTTTATTAACAGAAGAAATGCCAGAAAAACTTACTAGAATGTTATAATTATACTACAAATCTATTGCATAATATTCTAGTACTAAACTATATCCCCAAGTTGGGTCATTCAAGGACAAATCTATATAGCAAAGGGGAACTGGTTTGTTAAAGAACACATATCATAAGCATATCAAAATGACGTCATTGAAACAAGGAAAGAGAGTGTAAGAATGTAGTTTGCCAAGTAGAATTGTTTTAATGATTTATATCTGGTTAAACCCTTAATTAGCCTAAAACTGGCTTTTAATCTTATGTTTCGCCACCTAATCCAGATTTTTCACCTTGTCTTAAACATATATATATATATTGATAGTCGGAGAAATATTTTAGG
>VCCN01003738.1:2791360-2803652 GCA_006491835.1 Architeuthis dux
CCTATCACTAAATCTATTGTGTATATGTGAAATATATAGTCCTATTAGGTCCGATAACTGGGCGGAGTCGAACGCCACCATAGCCACGTATATACTACTATAATGAAAAAAACATTAAAGTGATTTTTAAAAGAACAGGCTGTTTCCATAGCCTTGTATTATCATTGTTTTATTTTTTATTCACAAAACAGTTTGCCGACCCCTAATATATGCCCTTTGCTTCTACTTTACAATATATTTTTGTACCGCTGTATATTAATACTTTTTTCTTTTTCATTTAGCCAAATGCACAGCTAATGAATTTCAGTGTCTTAACTATGAATGCATTCCGGAGTCTAAACGTTGCGATGGAATTAACGATTGCACAGATAGATCTGATGAATATCATTGCTGTAAGTATTGAAAATGCTCAAGATCTCTGACATAAGTGGATAAGCGAAACTATATTTATTGATAGATCGTTGAATTGGTACTAAATTAGAGTGTATATCCTATCATTACTGGGCCCCATCAAGTAACCCAATTGCCCCGAGAAATGCAATGAAGGACCCAGCATGGTACCTCGACAATCTACTAATTTTATTTAAATCCTATCGTCATCAGTGATGGAAGGGATTACGTTCGTTACAATATACTCACTTTGTAAAAGAAAACTGTAAAAAGAAACCAAACTCATTGGTACTTTAACTCTGTTAATTGTTGTCTAATAATTCTTAGACCAAGAACGCTTGTTGTCTAATAATTCTTAGACCAAGAACGCTTGTTGTCTAATAATTCATAGACCAAGAACGTTTTCAAATCATTTAGGTTGTTGGTTGTTTAACGTTTTGCATATCCTCTGAAGGAGTATAAACTCACAAAAAAGGGACACCTCTTTGATGGTTCCCTCTCTTGCAAAGAATCGTTGTAGAACTCAGTGTTAGAAACCGTCACCAAAACTGTCAACATAGGTTTTTAAGCTGGTCTGGCTGGCTATATATGTATGTATGTATCACGCGTATAGGCCTGATCAATGAAGACAGAGGACTGAAAATTTAAATATGTACTCCTTATTATGTTAAGAAAAAAACGTTTTCTTGTTTTTTGTAAATCCCCCTAAATAGTTCTGTGTGTGTGTGGGGGGGTCGATTTGCAATGTAAGTTTATGCTAAATTGATCACTTAGTTTGGGTCCGGCAGCATTCACGCTTGTTTTGTTTTGTTGACAATTCGGCCTTTTTAGTGATCGCTGCCTAACAAAAGGCGAGATAAGTAACTTATTCATTGGTCATCGCTTTTTCCAGTTTCTTTAATTGATCACCCCCAACACGACATGCTGCCAAAAGATGCTGGTCACGTGACGTTTTCTATTGAGTGACTAACCTGACCTGTTTTTTTTCTTTTTGTTTTGTTTCGATTTTTTCCATTTTGTGAAACTTCGTTTGCTAACCTTGAAAATGTTTTAGAGCTTATTTTTCTTATTAGGAATTAGTCTTATGGCATTTAAGTCTGTAGGGAGTTTAGAGAATTCATTTCAGTTATTTTTACCCACAAAAGTCTTCTATTCTAACTAGTACGTTTGACCTTTTTCATCTTACATCTGAGTTCTACAATGATTTTTTGCAAGAGAGGGGGGAAAACATCTTTTCCGGGTGTTGCATTTTGTTTTATCAGTGTTGTATGTTTGGTGATTGCTTTACTTACTGTGCCAACTAGATATGATTTTGTTTTTGTTTCAGTCAAGCACGACAATCTCGATTTGTCGTTTATGATGAATGGGAAGTACATGCCTGTATGCGAATATAATTTGAAAGACCAAGACATTGCCAATAGACTCTGCCACTACGTTGGAAAAGGGTGAGTATTAGGATT
Source organism: Architeuthis dux (assembly GCA_006491835.1). Lineage (NCBI taxonomy): Eukaryota > Metazoa > Mollusca > Cephalopoda > Oegopsida > Architeuthidae > Architeuthis > Architeuthis dux. Next base: position 2,793,211 of record VCCN01003738.1, read on the forward strand.
AGACCATACAGACATGATTTTACAACATTAAATTCAAATACAATTCCATTAAGATGCTGTTATTGTATTGTAGCTGACCGTTAACCTTTTTCTGGATTAACTAGGCACGCTTCTTACACCGTGAGAGTGAATTACACTTATTATCTTTACGCACACCACAGTAATGATGAGTAGGAAAATAACATCAGTTTCTTAGTGAACTGCAATACTAGTCTAACTGGTCTTGTGTTGAGAGTTTTTAGTATTCCCCAAATTAATTCAGTAACAAATATATTTCTATAGAGGGTCCTGCTTGTTGCCGGCGCCCAGAATTTGTTGAGAAAAAGAAGCCGAGTCTATTGCATGAGAATTCGGCCTTCTTGTGGGGCGGGGGGGAATTATTTTGTGGCGCGCTGGCGTGAATGCTTTATATTTCTCTATAATACTGGTGGTAAAAAGGTGGGTTGAAATTGACACCATTTAGTTAGAAAGGGAATTCTATCAGCTTTCCAACGGTGTATGTTCCCAATATGTATCTGTTGGGCTTAAAGAGTTACAATGAAATCCACAATTTTGTCTATAAAGTATACTCGACACTTCCTTGTAAAATCCTGAACTACCTATAAATTAATGTTTTAGGGTAAAATTTTTGAATTTCTCGTGTCTGAAACCCATGATTTAGCCTTTTAAAGTACTCAGATATCTCAACTGGGAGATGAGATATGAAATTCTGTTTTTTTGGTGTATGTTGGCGGCCATTTTGTTTTATGCAAATGAGGTAGTTCTTCCCAACTTTTTTCTTGGGAACATCTTTTTTCTGAAAGAGGACATCCTAAGGAACATTTTTGTACCCTAAATGTAGAATCATGAGGGGGGTGCCCCCGGACTAATTTGGTTAGCGATCAATGGCTGGAAAAGGAATTAACGAGAGACGGGCGAAAAATAAAAGGCAATTTTGAAAGAGACGAGCATTTTTATTTAAGGGTTGAAATTTAGTTTGTGTTTATGTGTGCGTGTGTGCATATTTAAAAGTCCATTGTCTGAGTGTGTGTGTGTAATTATGTAACAGTCCTTTGTTCGGATCTATTTATTTTGCGTATGAAATGGTTCACAGTGATATTAAAATGTGTATGTAAAAGGGGATTTGTTTTGTGTATGAAAGAGTTCACATATATGATAAAAATGGGTATTTTTATACTCTGCTCGTCCCACGTGGCGTCGGACGAGCAGAATTCATGGGAGGCAGCGGCGCTGTGAAACACGTCCGTTCGTTTCGACGACTGGAAAAAAAGGAGCTGATTCAAATCTTGCGCCTGTCACGTGATTAATTGCTGGTCCCTCATTAGCCGTTGCTACGTGTGGACGCGAAGGTTACGAGGCCGTGTGTGGAATCAGGGAACCAACCCTTAATCACGGGGGACAACTCCGCTTCAACCCGACACATTTCTACTTAGTTTCTCTTGAACATAAGAATGTCAAGAATAAAATTATGTTACGTTGTTTTTGAGTAAATAAATGAGCGGCTCCCGCAAAGTATATTTAATTGAAGCAACTTACCTTTTTTTCTTCAATTGTTGATCACGAGGAAGTGTTGCATAAAATACTTCATTTCATGCGGCGAGGAGTCCGTCTTGTATTGGTTTTATCAGGTCTTCGTTTTACTTCTCGAAGGAAGATACTGATTCAAAGTGCTTTACTTCTTGAGAGAAGTCACTGTTTGAAAATCTTTTCAATGGTGGTTTTAGAAATAAAGGATTAGAAGTGTAGGGCTTTGTGTGTAAGCATGTGAAATGTATTTTTTTAAATGTCAGTCCAGAATAATAACGGCTAACGCTTTGTGTCCAGTGAAAGATCCGTTTGGTAACGATTTTTTTCTGGAATTCACGAAGGAAAGGAAGTCTTCGAATTTACACAGTGATTCCTTCCCCCATTTTTTTTTACATTATTGGCGGGCAAAAGGTGCGCCTTTTTTTGACAACGAGGCCCGAAAGAAACCCTGAAAAACCCGGGGAAGGACCCACAATTGACCGTGGGCTGGTTAAAAAAATAAGCTGCAAATCAATCAATCAACAATACGAAAGCCGACAAATTCATTTGAGAGCCTGAGACGATGTGCTCGACCGTTTCCTCGTACTTTCCACAGATCCTGCATTGTGGGTCTGTTCCATCCTTTATAATGCGATGGTGATAAGATCTGGTTGCGAGGCTTTGGTTTGCAGCTTTCTGTCCGGTGCTCCTCAGCCACTGGTGTGTCGTTTGTTGGTCTACATCTGCTTCTTTCACCCTTCTAGGGTACTTCCCATGCATTTTGTTCCTCCCATATTTTTTGCAGTTGTTGTTGGCCATGTTGTTTTGCCTTCTGCTTTACTCGTTTGACGTAAATGGTGGTCGCCTCTTTTTCTATTGGTGGGGTTTCGGGGATATCAAGTTGTTTCTTGAAGAGTGAAGCCTCATTTTTATGGAGTGGGTCTGGTGTTTTAATCTTTGGAGGAGTGGATCATCTGTTTTTGACAGGTATGCATCTAACCCGATAGTGGTGGTCTTGAACCTAAGTTCAAGTCGGGCTAGGCCCCGTCCCCCTGACGCTGGTATTATTATTATTATCAGCATCATGCCGTAAAATGACGGCTATAATTAAATAATTTGGCAATTGCATTGTACTTATAAAATATCAAAAACATTATATTGCGCAGCATCTTCTTGTTTATGTTTAATATTTCCTGAATGTTAAACTAATATAAAGGTAAAATTAGGTAATGATACAATTTATCAAGTTTAACGTAATATAACATTCTATGTTATGTCACCAGATGTAACTGATGACGTAAGCGTGACAGACAACAAATGCACATTTATTATTATTGTTATTATTATTATTGTTATTATTATTATTGTTATTGTTATTATTATTATTGTTATTGTTATTATTATTGTTATTGTTATTGTTATTATTATTAGTGTTATTATTATTATTATTATTATTATTATTATTATAGGAATGCATCAGTTGGTTCCACCAATACTCACTCAGCTGGAGTCATGTTTCAATATACGGCAGGCGACAAACGATCTGTATTGCCTGGCTTCACACCTTCTCTTAAATAGTAAGTACTTTGATCCTTTTACCTCGTTCAGCAATCTAGTAAGTACTTTGATCCTTATACATCGTTCTCAAAATGTTCTGAATTCATCCAAATACGATTTACTCGGGGATAACTGTTGTCATTTGGTCTTCAGTTCGATTCAATAAGAAAACAGTTTATTTTGATCAATTTTCAATTTGTATTCTGCTTCCAACCACATATTGTCTCGAACAGTTTTGTAAGGGAAATAACTCTTTATATCCCTTCATGTCCAAATGTTCCACCCCCATTTATTCATATACAGTTAATATGACCAAGCGTTAATTAATAAAGATGCTATTACTTAATTACTACTTAAAAGAGGGACACCAATCGGAGCCATAACGATTCAAATATCACAGTTGTTTGAAATGAGGTATTTATTGCATAATAAAAATACGAAGTGAAAATTAAATTCTTTTGCCCAGATCTCGCCATGGAACAATGGTTAAAACTAACCTAATCGACCATTATAGCTGTAGTGAATTAGATTGTCACTGGGTGCACCATACTTGTGGCCTTGTGCCAGACTAAGCTAAGCTCAGTAACTAAGTAAATTCTTCTGGCCACGTGTATATACATGCACTTACACACACATTGATTTTATATAGAAGATATGCCTCCTATGTATACCCAATTTCAAGTAAAATATCCCATAAAGGCTATGCATAAAATATAATAGAAAATAGAAAATGAGTAAGCTGGTCTGGTACAAGGCAGTAGTGAGGCACTTAGGGAGGAAGGAAATCACCAATAATAAGCCATGGTCTGTGAAACTAACCTGCTAACCATCGCTCTATGATAACCACCTGGATACTTACGAATTTTAGCTTGGTCTGGCACAAGACCGCAGTAATGAGATACTCAGTGTAGACAGACTACACCAATTACTGGTCATCGAAGCTGTGATGACTTGGGCTTCGAAGGAAGTCACAAAGTCAAACAATATATATAAAAGACATCCTACCTTTTTTTTCTAAGTAGAAACACAAGTTCGTCTTTAGTTAGTGGATTTAGTTCTGGTTAGTAATTGAGAAGATAGGGAGGGAAAATAGAATATAGTGTGGTTAGCATTTAGAAGATTCAGGTGATCTTTAGATATCCTTGATTTAGGAGACGCCAAATAGATTCGACCAGTCGTGTTCCATGAGTTGACTGTTGACTTTATCCAAAAGCGCTGCAAACTCGAGACACTGAGGTTGATCCCAAGGTCTACTATCTAGACGAGCAGGAAGAGCTTCTAAAAATAGCACAATCCAACTCCTGTTGTCCAGAGGTCATGAGAGAGGCCATCTTGCAAACCATCTCTTTACCGCAGATATTTTTAAAAAAATTATATTTGTAACTGTATATATTTACTAAGTCTAGCTTAGTCTGGCACAAAATCACAAGTGTTGACACCCAGTGACGTTCGGACTCATTACAGTAGTGATGGTCTAGCGCATGGCTCTGCAAACCTTTTGGAGCCGGGCCGGGTTATAAATGTTTTAATGTCTTGCGGGCCAAGGGGAATAACAATGACCATACAACGCTATGGAAACCGCTTGTTTTTTTAAAAATTGCTTTAATGTTTTTCATATCCTACATAAACTTCCATGTACTATCAATAAATGAGAACTATGAAATTCTTTTTTGGGGTGGGGGACAATATATTGCCAAAAGGTGATTCAAATTCTATGGTTCCTGTAATCAAAACAAACTGCGATCTGTTATTACTGACCTTTCTTTAGCTATAAAACAGTGATTCATGCGGGCCACTACAAAAATGAGGCTTTTGCTCTATTTTTCTATTCTGAATTTTATTTTATTGCTAATTAAAGATAGATAAAGAAAACAAAGAATCTTCGTATGCGATGTCAAATATTCAATGAGGCTGGGAGCCATAGTTTGCCACCCCCTGGTCTAGTTAGATAACTGCTACTCCTTATTTACTAAGCTTAGGTTAGCTTACTACGACGCAAGGCCACAATTGTAGGGCACCTAATTAGTGTGCTCATCGTCACCCTAATCCAGGCATCATGAAAATGATATTTATATATTAGTTTAATACATCTGTGTATCCTACTGTTACGATAAGGCATGATTTTCATTCATATCGAAAATATATGTTAAATAACATTAGTATTTTTGTCCAGGATTGAATCAGATGTCCTGTGTCTCGATACGTGTTTGCTAATGAACTTCACAAACTGAGAAAGAACAACCTAATTGTTTTTGTATTTTTTTAACCCTGAAATTGTTTGTTTTGCAGCAAGTGCAAATTACTGAGCCTCAAATGTAGCCGCAGGGGTAAGTACCAAACATTTGTTAATTTCATTCTGATAGTAACTGTGATGTCTTGGTCTTCGAAGGAAGTCACGAAGTCAAACAAGATATATAAAAGACAACCTACCCTTTTTTTTCTATGTAGAAACACAAGGTGATCAGTCCGTTCTTTCAGTTCATCTGTTTCTTCTTAAGTATTAGCATTAGTTAGTGGCTTTAGTACTGGTTAGTAGTTGAGACAATAGGGAGGGAAAATAGAATAGAGTGTGGTTAGCATTTAGAAGATTTAGCTGATCTTTAGATATGGCCTCATTTAGGAGACGCCAAATAGGTGCGACCCGTCTTGTCCACGAGTTGACTCTGAATGGTGATTTTACCTAAAAGCGCGGCAAATTCGAGACGCTGAGGTTGACGCCAAGGTCAATTGTCTAGACAACCAGGAAGTGCTTCTAAAAATAGCACAAACCAACTTCTGTTGTCCAGAGGTTATGACATTAACAACATGAAGATACTGATGATAATAGTTTCTTATGCGTTTTTCTGTCGGTGATAGAAATGTTGGAAATATATATTCATAAAATAAACAGTGTGACCCTTTCTGTTTGTTTCTTTGTTTCTCTGTCCGCGACCTCCAGTAGAGCGCACAGATACTACACTTGATCCTTCCATTTATTAAGCAATTTGCAACAAAGAATAATTTCAAATAATAACTCTATTTTACGTATAATTAGACGGCTTCATACTAAGAATTGGTTTAATTTTATAATTGTACAGCTGCTGTGTATCTGCTGTATAAGAAATAATTAGAACACATCATTCGAAATTCCAATTAATTACAAGAATTTCGCTATCGTAACTGATATACACATCAATGTGATCTCTGTTGTTTGTTTGAGATCAAATAATTAGGAATAAAAATGCAGTTGCAAGTGATAAAAATGTCCATGGCCAACCCAAGATGTTGTTAAACAAAACACATTGTGACACGTGAAACATCAACCCAGATTTTTACGCATTTTTAAAAATAAATGAATAAATAAATAAGGGAGACTACTTTATAATTAGCATTTAATAGTTATCTCCCTTGACAAATCAGTCGTTATAAGATAGATTACTTAGCTGTTTATATAATCCGTAATATCACGGGCAGGATTAATTAGACAAATATGTTAAAAATGTATACATAGTTTACATTCTTTGAACACAGTATGGGGAGACCTGGGCTGGTTGGTACACGGGGCAAGTTGAATCACTTGCTTTAATTTTTGTTTCCACCACTTGGTGGCACCACACTTAGTCTCATTTTGAGCAGAAAAATGTACGCCATTTTTCTTCTAAGTTTGCGTCACATGTGCTGTAAGCATGACAAGTTTTGTATGAAAAACCTTTCTTTTTCACCCTGGTAAGTAAAGTTTTCCCTTTGACAAACGCTAAGATTTACTACTGATGTTGTTTTGATATCTATCTCCATTTTATTAGAAGAGGGGTGTCAATAAATTCTGTTTAGTGTCGTCATTGTTTTCTTATTGTCCTTTTCCCCATCTTCCACCGTATTACAATGCATCATTGAGGTCCGCTCACATATGATTCCACTTGTCCTACCAGGCGGTCATTATATTCCTAAAATCTTGCTTTTTACTCAAATACATTTTCTATTCCTGTTAATACTTCTGTCTGGTTTAACATTTTATATTTCTCAATTATAACAATATATTCATCATATCTGTACCTACTAGCAAGAGAACTAACTTAACCCATCAGATTGTACCAACTATCCCACTGGTGGGGTAGGTTGGTACACCTTTTGTCAAATGTTTAAATGTAAACTTAACTAATATGAAAGACGTGCTCCCGATGTTATGATATACTACCACGAAAAGGTCATTTCGAGGTCAACACCTGTGCGGAAATGGAATTGACCCGGTCACCTTAGGAAATAGGTATATGCGTGGGTGTCCCAAAAACAGGATGTGGAAACCGGAAATGACACAAGCGTGGGCGTTCGGAATCCATAAAGCTCAGAGCCGAGACGAGGGAGCTCAGAGCAGACCCGAACACAGAACAGAGACCCAAGCAGCCAGAAGGCATACCGCCTAGGGCTGGGAAGGATAAGACCAAGTTCCCCTGTTGGAAACGGTCTCTCGGCACCCATTATCTTTCTCCCACTCTTCACTCTCCGGCCGACAAATATGAAATAAAAATATGTCTCATATTTTTACAGCCAGTTTTTCGAGTCATCCTTTTTTTCTATCCAAGTTCACGATTTCCCTCTCGCAAATGAGCAACCCCCGAGGAGACGACCCATGTCGGCAGAACAGTGTAAAGGGTTATACAACACCGATGTATGGGATGCAAGTCCGGGTTACGTCGGAAATTACTTGTTTATTCCATATTTTCCGCAAAATAATTTAATGTCCGAACAATGGATCGGCTAAAAAGAATGTAATAATACAATGGACGTTTTCTTTTTTTTACCTATTCAGAGTGTGGAACTCGAAGCCCAAATCTATATGATCCTCTCATTCAACACGGCCATGAAGCCATCGCAGGTGAATTTCCTTGGCAAGTGGCACTCTATGAGGATTCAAGCTTTATATGTGGTGGAACTCTCATTGGTGACCGATACGTACTCACTGCTGCACACTGTGTTAGGAGCAAGTAAGTACAATTTGCTTTTCTCCTTAGTTTGTATAGTGGGTATACTTAATGAGAAAATGGCGTGAGAAACAAATCAACTCCATATTTATATACACAAAAGCCAGTGTCTGTTGATTTTTAACGCACAAAACATATCACGCTATGTTTTTGTTCATATCTAAGAGTGTAGTCCATATACATCATTCATATTTTGCATACATAATTCCAAAATATTTCCGCATAAAAAGGTATAATTTATATGTTGCTCATTTCAATTAGCGAAAACATTACAAATTGTAGTAATAATCACGGTCTTTTTTAAATGAAACGTATTGCAATAATTTAAATATCTTATTTGAAGTTTTAATTTTGGTTTTAATTGTAAGATTAAGTTAATCGTAAAAAATCAAAATTACTTTTGAGTATTTAAGGCTGGTTTTAGACTGTTTTGTCATCAAAAAATAATTTCCATTGGACCATGATTGAAGTCTGCCGATAGAACAATCTAAACTCTGTAATTAAAAAATCTTCTAAAAATAAAGTAGCTTATAGAAATATGGGATTCGAAGAAAATTAGTTAATCTAATGATTACATAACTATATGCTGAAAAAATATTACTTTTTATTGAAAATATAGTGAAAAATACATTTGTTTACAGCGAGTGTCTGTTACCCGTGAATCCAGTCCAAAAGTCAATTGTGTATTGTCAGCTTTCCTAACCTGTAATATGTGATGGGTAGCCCGGTTAAACTTACGAGCGTTTCAAAGAAGAACTGAGTATGGATGACCAAGAATAACAAAATGTGATATTACCCACAATGACAAACGTATATTCCCAACATTAAAACACTGCCAGATGACAGGCACGTGTCCGGTCGATTCGGCGAACGACATGTCGCCGACACCAGTTTCGTCTTGCGGACGTTTCGGAGACAACCTGTTTCCTAATGCCTTTTCGTCGAATACTTTTTTTTACCATTTAGAGGTTAAAAAACGAAAAAAACAGTGAAGTTTCTGAAAGATAATTTTATTTTACATCTTAAATAACAAAATTGGAAAAACAGGATGATAAAAAAACATTATACAATGATTTTTTTGCGACTGATCAGAGAAATAATCCAGCAGACATCGACACCCTATTTTTAAAATGTAATTACACTTGGAAAAAATTAGTTCTTGAGTTTTTTCTTGGCTTTGCTAGAAAGAAAAAAGCCCAAATTCCAGTAAAGAGAAACGGAAAACAAATTTTCATTAATTATTAAATAGAATATCAGTCATTTTTTTGTTTACTTTTCTCGGTCGTTTCATCGAACAAAACTTTTATATGCAAGCTTTTTGTTTCATCAGGTGTCGATTTGATGCTGAAAAGAGTTATTTTGTCATTCCTATAAGTTATATAAGCTTATTTGTAAAGCAGGTTTTAAATATTTAATTTTACATGTTGTCAATAACAACAACAACAACAACAACAACAACAAATTACTTCTTCCTTCTTCGAATGATGTGTCTCTCCTCAACAGAAAAATTGAACTGTTCTGTCAAGAATGTTTAAGAAATCTTTTTAAAATAAAGTAGGCCTCCGAAAATTTATTCGAAGAAAATTAGTTAATTTAATGATTAATTGAATGGATTTAGAAAAAAACTGAAAATATATTGAAAATTACGCTTGTCTGCAGTGTTTCAAATTTGAAACATACATGTTTTACATCTAAATATAGAATATTTTGGGCTCACCATTTTTATAGCCAAAGTTAGCCATTTTATAGCCAAACGAAGTGTTGAGTTCGTCAAGCCAAAAAGACCCAATTCATATAAAATATCAGAATTTTGCCAAAATAATCTTAGAATATTTGAGCCTCATTTAAAAAAATCAAAATTTACATCCATCACATAAACCACAATTATTGGAGAAATGACGTCATATAAAGGGTTCAAATTTCAATTTATCGGTTTCTGTTGTTATCAAAAATGAGTAAAAACGACCAAAGCTGGTCAGTTTCGAACGTGGTAGTATAGTTGAACTTCAGAATCAAGCTCTATCACAATAGCTGAGCAAATTCATCAAAGTCAGTTGTGAGATTTCTTTTGCGTGATACACTATTATCACTCATGATTACTATTGGACAGTGTTTATAAGATGAGCAACCTTATAATTACAAATGGTAATGAATCTTTTCCGAATAATAATGAAATTATTCAAAGTTTTCACGTCAGTTTCAAGTTTTGTGGTGCACTATATCTGAAATTGTCACTGTACATTTTTCGATATATGTGATTAATACTCACCACTGAATTGTTGTGAACAATTTCTGGTGCAGGATACGTCCTGTTGTTGGAAAGTTCTGAAAAACACTGCTCGGCCTTCGTCCCGGGACCCCTAGTCCAGCATGCCCAGTATTCGTCATGTGACTATGTCGAGCCTGCCCTAATATCCTCGT
>VCCN01003738.1:2838973-2851174 GCA_006491835.1 Architeuthis dux
TTCTCTATTTGTCTTTCTCACTGTCAGGAAAAGTAATAGACAATAAATCATTAGGTATGCAAGAAAGTACCTTCTCTATTTGTCTTTCTCACTGTCAGGAAAAGTAATAGACACTAAATCATTATGTATGCAAGAAAATACCTTCTCTATTTGTCTTTCTCACTGTCATGAAAAGTAATAGACACTAAATCATCATGTATGCAAGAAAACACCTGCAAATAAAAACACAGGAATATACTCACCAATAGTGGGGCGGCACAGCTAACCTATTGTTCATTTTGTGATGAATGCGTCAAATTTGATAGACCTATAGCTTAATATATTTAGAAAAATTCTGGATATTGGGCCATTGCATTCTGATGACCAGGGCAGCCATTTTGAAAAATGGCTGCCAGTGGTTAGTGGCATAGAATATTTTGGCCACCCCCAAGCTGCTGTTTCCATGTTTTCAGCACCAAAAATATTAGAAACGTCAACCAAAACTGTCAACATAGATTTCTTCAGTTTTCTTCAGGCTGGCTGGCTGGCTGGCTGGCTGGCTGGCTGTGTATGTATGTATCCTGTATACAGACCGCACTAATGGAGCTAGATGGCTGAAAATTTAAACAATTACTCCTTATTATGTCTAAAAGAATACGTTTTTAGTAGGGGGGGGTGTTCAATTTACAATGTAAGTTTATGCTAAATTGGTTCCTTAGTTTGTGTCCGGCAGCTTTCATGCTTTTTTAATGAAAATTCAGACTATTTTTTAGAAAACACTGCTCAACAAAAGGTGAGAGAAGTACCCCTTTTTCCAATTTTTTAATTGATCACCCCCAACACGGCATGCTGCCAAAAGTCGTCTTGTCACATGATCGTTTTTAAAGAGTGACAAACCAGACCTGTTTACATACAAGTTAAAGTGAAAAATATGCTTTATGAACAATGTAAGTCAATAATAAATGAAATAAAACACAACAAAATGGTGAGATCGTCTCCATATGTTACAGTGATAACTATTAAACCGTGGCAGAGGTATGTTCACTGAAATGCAGCCTTATTGCACCCGCAGCTCTTTCTGCAACCACTCTTGCAGCCACAAGAGATCAGCTTCAGGATATTGATGCTTGTGGTAATGTTGTCCAGTGGGGCTCATACATTCAATAATGTTCATTGAATCCTCTGGGATCGCCTTTGGTCTATTTGCCAGCATCAGTAGTGCATCTATCAGTTCCAGCGGTGACTTACAAGTTGACTATGTTGCCTTCTTTCTATGTCCAGGAAAGCTAGATACAATGTTGCAGCCTGTCAAAGCATGGAACATTACTTGCTGTTTTTGTCGATGACCCAACAAACCATTTCAACCGGTTGCGGTAGATTGTGTCATCAATGGGCTTTGTTCTCTACATAAGACATTCTTTTGTGAATGCTTGGAACTGTTGTTGGCTAATATTCTGTACCTTCTTAACAGTTCCACTACCAATGCATCAGCAATCTCTTTGTGTCAAGGACAAGCAGGTCTTCGCTCTCCTCTTCGAATGGTTTGCCCAGTTCTTCTATTACATTGACGACTGAGCTTTCCTAAATGCTTTCTGCACACTTGCTGTCTGGTCATGATGGAGCATCTCATCTCATCTTCCTATGAGCTGGTGTGTATCTTCAAAGTCCTCAATCAGCGCTGCAACCTCATGACCAGCTACCATACATTGCTGGAGGGCACTAGGGTGCTAATGCTAATATTCTGCTCATGTAATTGATTGATGGGGATTGCCAAAAAGACATGGTTGGTCTTCTGAAAGGAGAAATTGCCAGCATTAAATTCGCTGGCAACATCAGTGTGTCTTGTTGGTAGTACAGTCATGTCATGGAGATGAACTGGGATCCAGCAGACATAGTTGGTATGGTCCAGAGCAAAGAACCAGGGGACGAGCACTGTCAGAGCATCAAGATACATGCTGAAGAGGGACTGCTGCAGGGGTCGCACATAGACCAGTAAATACAGCTCCAATGTTTGCCAGTACTGGAATTAAGGGCAGCTCTCTTCCTTCTTTGAGCACCATTTGTCAAACCCCAAAGGTTCATCTTCTGTATCTCTGTCATGAATACTGCAGGATGTATAAAGTAGCTGCTGTGACTTGGTGGGCGCATCTAGTGCAAGCAACATGTGCTGCATACAAGACTCGAACCCACATCCCTTTTACTGCTCTACCACTTGAGCTATGAGAGCCCTATGGCTGACAGAAGATCAAATCTAACCCTTAAACTTAAAAGTGAGTACTTTATTTGGCTTTCAGGGTTACTATGATCTAGATTATGCCCGTTATTGCATGTGATTCCAATGGGATAGGAAGGTTTGACCAACCACTGGTGACTATTTTGAAAAATGGCTGCAACGGCCGCCAGGTGATCTCCCAATACTTTTGTTCCCAATATATCTATCAACACATCTGCCAAATTTGATCCTTTCATCACAAAATGAAAAATTGTCTTGATATGTTGGGCTATGCTGCCCCACTACAAGAAAAGATTGAATGTTAACAAGAAAAGATTGAATGTTAACAAGAAATGGTTGAATGTTAACAAGAAAAGGTTGAATGTTAACAAGAAATGGTTGAATGTTAACAAGAAATATCAGTCAGTTAACCATGTCAAGACAAGGTTAATATGGCGCAGAGACAAGCTATTATTTTTTTCAGATTTCTGTCAAGTTTTTTTATTGATCTCCACATATGGTTCATTGGTTGAAACTTTCATAATGTCACATTTTGCATGTTTCTTACAATATATGACCCGTAACAATTAGACTACTGAGGGTTCATGTGGGGTTATTGTGTTTATATAAATTGAGATTTCCTGGCAATTGTAATAAATGACATAAGCTGACTCCAGCAGGCTGTTTTATCTGTTGGGAAGGTTAACATCATCAAATTAAGGTTGAATATTGGACAATAATGAACGGAATGAAATAGTTAAGATGATATTGAAACGAACAGCCAGATCGTTTTTGACTGAGACTTTTATAGGAATTTCTTAATAGATTTTTTACTACCCTTATCACTGGTGACTTTTACAGCGTTTCGGATGATCTATTTTCTGGCCTTTTTTAACTGAATTTTGTTGTTTGTAGAGTCTTATTGTTGAAACCATAACAATATGACATAGCTCTCAGTTATAAACAGGCCAAAGGGAACAATTAAAATCTGGACACTACAAAATTCACTTAAGGATGTGAGAATAAACTAACCTAAACATTGTTGGAAAAAAGACCAAACATATCCTACTAATTCATTTCAATATAATGAAAAGATAGTACGTTTTGATTTTACAAAGTCACAGGTAAATAGAAAAAGAGAGATTTTGAACTGTACAATTACGAGAAATACATTTTTAAAAATTGAAATAATTGAATTTCCTCTCCGTTTTTTACATTTCTTTATTCTATTCTCTGTTAAATTTGGTGGGTACAAATTAAATGATTGATTTTTCTGTTGTTTCAGATTCATCTGCAACTTGCGAATTCAACAGGTCCCTTTGCAGGTACAGAATAATTCAGGTTGTAGGCTCGCAAAATGTGACATGGACATTAATATCAAACAATTTCAACAACACACAACATTCATCAAAAGGTATTTTTCTTTCATTGGGACAAATCTTTCTTACAGATTGTAATAAATATTTCAAGTTGTTTTCATTAAATATGATGGTACGAAAATGTTAGAATAGATAGACTGTTACTCGATTCTAGATCCGTATACTTTTTGTGGGAGTGGAGAATGGAATTCTATGTCGGGATGATTCATTGAATTATAGCAAGTTATATTTGCATGGTCAAATCTTACTCTTCATATATCCCATAGTGACGTGTCAATGATATTTACAACTTCTTCACAATGGCGGTGAAACAAGATGTAGATAAATTTGGATGCATGCTAGTTCTAAAGACATTCTTTACTTTTATTTAAGGAAAATATGCAGCATTGGTGGGCTCCGGGGTAGAAGGAGCAAGAAGCTTCCTCAAATCTCCAGATTTCCAGACGACATCAAAGGATCGAGTAGAATTTTTCTATTATTTATCTGGAGATAATCCTGGGCAACTTCAGGTAATGTTTATTCCGAATAATACTAAAATAGGTCGCAAGTTCTGGTCAGATTTAGAAGATCATGGTGGTGGCTTGAATTATGGCTGTATGGAATTACCTCCAAATCAGGCAGGTCATCTTATGTTCACTGGCATTCTAGGATCAAGTACAGAAAGAATTATAGCCGTTCAGAAAGTTTCCATTTCTCAAGGTAGTTGTGAACGTGAGTATATTTTAAATAACTAAGTTTCTTCTTGAATATTTTATAGTTCTTTGGAAAGTTGCACACCTGTTTTGGTGGGAACAAAAAAGCAATAAATTCAAAAGCTAATGTTTTTTTAATTTCTCAAGTATTAACAGGATACCAATTTTAATTCCTTTTTCAAAATGATATCTTTAAAATGAGGAGCAATCTATATTTCAATTCTTATTTAACGTGCGGAATATGAATGTAAATACGAACACAACTCAACCGTATGAATGTACCATACTATCATATTGTATTCATGGCTTGACTTCGCAAACAAAGATTTAGGAAGGTTCTCAGCATCAATTGCAGACCCTCCGAGGTCCCAGTGGCAACTGGAGGAAGCTCCGATTTTATAGTGACACCTCTTCTCCTCTGTTCTTGCTCTGCAGTTTACTTCGGAACAGGGTGTTGCCTGCTAGGCCTTCTGTTGCTATGTCTCCCTGTCGGCAGCCTCTGTTGGACACTAGCAGTAGTTGATTCTACAGGAGAGGAGCATCTTTTTTAAGGAGTTCTGTTGCCCCTCTGCTCTGCCTTCAAAGACCAGATTGCTGAACAGAAGGGTTTTAAGAAGACGATAGTCTTTCATCATCTCCATAAGGCCTGCCCACTGCAGGGGAGTATTTTGTTGCAATAACTTCAATGCTTGTGGCTCTGGCTGACTTGAGGAGTACAATGTTAGTGCAGTTCCTCCAGTGCAGATTAATATGCACCTATATTGTATTAGTGAATGATTTATTAACAAAGGGTTAAATCAAGGCCATACACATTACTGGCCTACCAGTCATTGGATTAATGTTTTCTCTGCTTTCTGATCAATAAGAAATAATAATAATTGATCAGTAGAAACAAATGGACTTATTATTTCTACATACTTTAGAACAAAATAATCAATAATGAGACTCAGAGAAACAATAATTGTTTTGATAATACTCAAAAGTTTTATTCCATAAGAAACAGATTGTGGTGATTTAAAATTCCACTGGATACAACAGTTTAGTGGATTTTTGGTAAATTTTTAAAATAAACGTGTTCTGCGCATAAAGATTTTGGAAATTTTTCTAATACAAATCTATACAGCAAATGGTTTGTTTACATTGTGATGACAATATTTACACAAATTTATTTTCAAAAATATCTCCGGTTCTATAAGGTATAAACATTTTTTTTTATCTCAGATGTTTTTCATTTTTTCTTAAGAATGACACTAAGATTCCGATGATAAAATTAAATTTTGACATTTTTGTATCCAGTATCCAGTGGAATTTTAAATCACCACAATCTATTTCTTTCAAAAGATCTCCATACTCTTGATAATAAAAAAGCTGTATCATTAAATATTTCCTTATGATCAATAAAAAATAATAATAATTGTTCAGTACAATATTATGGTGTAAAAATGTAAAAAGAATCTCACAGGTAACATTTTAAATCCATTTGCACCAGCTATTAATCCTGTAAAAAAATCCATGTCTCGCCTCCAGTTGTGACTCCAGTTCGCACAACTTGTAGGCCAGTAATGTGTATGGCCTTGGTTAAAAGGCATTGTTACAAGCATATAGTCCACTGAAGTTATAGGCTTAAAGAGTGATTAAGATTTAGTGGCTACACAACGTACTGGAATCACAAAAGTGTCTGATTGATTTATTTGCTTCCTCACGAGGGCAAATTTGACACAAGTTCAGTTTAACAGGGGACCCAGATGCGTACATGTGGGCAAGGACAAACATTTCCCAGTCCCCATGACTAGTGTCATGAAGGTGTCAGGATGACCCAATGACCCTTCCCATTTTAGAGCAATGGGGAGTTGCTGATGGATTCCTCTGGACTGGACATTATATACTGTTGAAGGAAGTCACTGTCACCTGTAACAGAACGCCATGTTTTAGGGAATCCAATCAGCCATCATAGATATGACTTATTCACTTTAATATTTATTACAGGTGGTGTAGAAAGGAGTGTGTGCACATTCGACAATTCGCTGCTTTGTAATTACAACCTTAATTGCACAACTATTTCGGAATACACGTGGAGGAGATACAGAGGTGCCAGCCCCACATTTGGAACAGGACCAAATGGAGATGTAGTTAAACCGTTTAATGGTAAGAGAGACCTTCTATTGTATTTTAATTGACAACTGAATAATAATTTAGTACAGCGAAAGCTGCTTATTTGGGACAGGGCCTTTTAGATAACAATTACCAGCTGATAACATTAAGCAAATGATATAAAGACTGAACAATTTATAATCACTGTTATAAATTGCTATGTTATTAAATTCATTGTTATAAACAACTTTACATTATAAAAAATATGAAATTTATTTTTTAATTTTTTAAAATTTAAAATTGTTTGGGACTGACCGGTTTTGATAACATTATTTGTGATTATAATAAACGGCTTCCCCTGTATAATGTACTAAAATTACCTTAGGTTTTCATGGCTTTCATTGATTAGCAAATTAATAAATTTTATTCTGGATATTTAATTAATTAAAATTACTAAAAAAAGTTTAAATAACTGATATTATGGGGTTGCTATACACAACATAACAGCATTCTTTTCAATATTTTTATTCAATGAACATAATAATCACCACATTTCTCCAGATGTAATATCACCACATCTCTCCAGACGGAATAATCACCAAATCTCTCCAGACGTAATAATAACCATGTCTCTCTCTTTAAATACAACGCAGGATATTGAACTCGTTACCTCTCCACAAAAATGAATACAGAGTTTTAATCGTTTTAATCATAACATTAATAGCATGCATTAATCTTATTTCGTGCATGTGGGGGTTGTGTGTGCGTGCGTGTGTGCATAATCTATTAAACAAAAGAAAACCTTCAAATAGTTCTTCGGACAATTGAACTCCTTCTTGTTGTTTGTGTTGTTAACACAATGTTTCAGTTGGTCCATTCTTCGGCCTTCTTCAGGTGTAATATTTGAATGTGATGGGGTAAACAGATGTTTTTTTGTAGTTTTTTATAAATTTCAAAGGAGGTAACCCTTATAATGTAAGATTTGGGTGTTTCTTTGTCCTTGTTTTGTCAGGTTTGGGTCTTTCGATGAAAGTTGAGCAGCAGAAGCCACATCGGGTTGAACTCTGCACTTGTCTGACTAATGCATTTAGTCGACATGTTGATATGAGCTGCCTCTTTGATTTTTCTCTGCTTCCAACAGCGTTCTCTGTCAATAATCTGGACTTCCTCACAGAGTGAAATTTAAAAAAAACATAAAAACTTCTGTTTACCCCATCACATTCGGATATTATACCTGAAGAAGGCCGAAGAATGGATTGGCTGAAACATTGTGTTAACAGCAAAGAGATAACATTGTCCAAACAAAAGTTGGTATGTTAATGACTATAATGGTTATAGACAATACACAAGCAACAAGAAGGAGTTCAATCGGCCGAAGAACTATTTGAATGTTAATGACACTTCTCAAAACTATAGAAAAAGAAAACCTACCAAAAATAACCTATGAATAATTATATATCTACTGCACATCTATATTGTAGTTTATCAAATTTTGTAGTGATCAAGAAAATATAAATTTAATGACTTACGCATTATTAAGATAGATAGTTTACTGGGTATTACTGGGTATTACTGGGTATTACTGTTTGTGCAAGTAGTTAATGGCATTGCTTTCACTGCTAAAATTCAAGACCTAGATTTAACGCGTAAATGGATTCTGCTTGCTTGATCCCTGAATTCAAAAGAAAACTTATGTATACAAGTACGGGGTAGTGTCAAAGTTGTCGACACAGTAAACAAAATCGACGAAATGAATCACAGTTGACACTATTTATGTTAACTTCAGGAAAGGCATGAATCCACCACCCTGTGTTGTGTCCTGTCGCCAGATATCTTGACAAAATATCTTCCATGATGGTTGACGTAGAACAGGGTAGGTGAGTGAGCACTTAGCTAAACCAGTGTCCAATAAACTACTTCATATGCCCAGGTAGTAAGCTGTTACCTTCATAGTAAGCCTTGACAGGGTCCAATTAATATATGTATAATAGTTAATAAAATAAATGTATGTACAAATATTTTTGTCACATTTCCGAGAAAGTACATGTTACTCGCTCGGATAGTGTAATGGTTAGCACGTCTGCCTTACACGCAGAAGGTCCTGGGTTCGATTCCCGGTATGAGGGAAGAGTGTGTAAAACTCTTCATTAGGACAAAATTTCCCTGTGCACTCAGTAATTAATTGAGTACACTCTAAGCTGTTTGATTAGGGTTGAGGTATCCCTTTGGTGGACTTGCATCTTGCCAAGGGGGTGGTCACTTGCAAGGATCACTAAGCTGATGCATGCAACAGAAACCAGTACTTTGTCACCGGCCTCCATACTCCAACTCTTAAGAGACAGGATGCTTTACCTACCTTTTTACATGTTACTTGTTTCATCAAGCGCCAAGGGAAACTTAAAAAAACAAGCAAATGAACAAACATTGTAGCTTTTATTGACAGACAGACAAGACTACAAAACAAATAAATACTAACAAAATAGTAGCATACTAAAGGGACTTGCAGGGCAAAGGGAAATCACTTTTTCATGCACCTTTGAATAAAATAGGGCAGTGCCCATTCCAAAGGTGCATGTTTGGAAAGGACCATACTTCATGCTGTGTGGAGCATAATTTTCTTGTCACATGAAACAGACACACACAGATGTAACAGTTTTCAAAACATATACAAGAACATTTTTACATTTCTTCCACCGAGGGAGAAAGGTGATTAATGCACAGCCAATTTGATTGCCGAACAAGAGAAGAGGAGAGTCTGATAAACTTAGGCATGTGTGGGTCACAGGTAATTAACTTCACACAGCCCAAAGGCTGGCATGGGCCTTACGGCCAACTCAGTCTCGCTGACTACTCTAATTACTCTCTCTGTCTCTACTGTCTACTGCTCTGCCTGACAATCAAAATGGCTCCCTTTTAAGGCCGCATGCTGACCTGGTCCCGCCTTATTGGTTCCATCCCTTTTTGATATCTTTATCTATGGTCCGCCCATTCCGGTTCCCCTGCCTCCAACCACATGTCATTCTTTAGCGTGCCCACTGGCAGCCACCTCTGCTAATTACTCATCTCTCTATCTATTGTCTTTGAAAATCCTTAATGTGTTTTTGACTGTGCTTATCTAAGAAAACGCAGCATGAGTTAATTCTTATACATTTTCCGCTGTACTTTTCTGACGCCAATTTCAGTGATGTGTTTTTGAGTGTCCCAAATTCCTTTCTGTTGGCGCCAAACATTCACCTATGATCTACAGTGGTCTGGGTAGAAATATATCCCTTTTTCTGACCGTGAGAAGATTTTAACACTAAAATGACTTATCAGAAATTATACTTATTTAAATGACCAACCTAATTAAGACTTAATTTTAAAGCTTGCATATTGATCATAACGCAACAGATTGTGGCTAGATGCAAACATCAATTGCTAAACCTTGACATCAACCAAGTTCAAATATGACAAGACACTTTCCTGCCAAGCTCAACTTTAATTGATTGAGTGTTGTTCCATCTTGTGATAAATATTAAACCAACCAAACATACGACCAGAATAAGAATGTTGTTGTAGTTTTTAAGAAACATAACCTACGTTAAATTTTAAAATTCAATTTTTCTCCATTCTTTTAAATTTTTGTTCTATGCAAATATTTGACATTTATTATGGGCTTCTAAATTTTCACATTTGAAAAGATGATACAAAAAGAATTCTTTTTCTATAGTTTTGAGAAGGGTCATTAACCCATAAGAACTCAGACTCATTTCTACTTGAAGGAACATTATGTGGGATTCTTAGTAGGCAAATTGACACACAATCATGTGACTGAACCAGGATGTTCATTAGATGTCGCTTAGTAGACTTCATGAGTTAAAATCAAGGATAAAATATAATATTATATAAGAGACTGTGGAGGATCAATTAAATTGTATGAGACACTGATATCACAATGGGTTCTTATGAGTTGAACTCCTTCTTGTTGTTTGTGTTGTGAACACAACATTTCTCCATCACACTTGGATTTTACACCTGAAGAAGGCCAAAGAATGGATCGACCAAAACGTTGTATTTACAACACAAACAACAAGATGCAGTTCAATAGTCCGAAGAACCATTTGAATAAAAAGAATCCTATTTGCGGTGTGGTATTATCTGAACAATAAACGATAATATTTATTAGTTGATGTAATACAATTGTAAGGCTGTTCTGTTGATTAGGATTGAAAAACATTTAAAAGTTCATACAATTGTTCATATTATTACTCGCAAACCTTTCTTTTCTTGTTTTCCATTGCATATTTACTTTTATAAATGCAAATTTATAAATTTACTTTTATAAATGCAAAATTAATTCCTTGAATCGCAATTTGTAAACTCCTATATGCAGCCCAGATGCAATTGTATAATTTCCAATAATCAAGTTTGAATAACAAAATACAAGTGGTATCAATGACAATGCTCTATGTTTGAACTCTTCTGAAGTATCATCTCATATTTTGCTTAATATTGCATCTGAACGATGGAGAAATAAAGCGTTTGTTTTCAGTTATAGTAACTGTAATGTTTATATATATGAATGTTAAATCAATAAGTAATGTATGTATATGTTAAATCCATAAACATGCCGAAGCAAGCTCCCAGCAGCCCCTATTCCATTTCCGGTCCCAGTAAATGCGGACTGGAAGTGGGAACAGGGAAGGCTCAGTTCTTACCAGATGAACAGCCCTGCAACACGTGTTTTCTTAACAAGGTTAAACATGGTTACAAACGCATTCTAATCTCACACAGCTAGAATAGAAAGACTAACAAAGTGAACAAAGGCACTAAACACAACAAGGACATTACAGTAATCATGTAATAATATTTCCACATTGTTTCTTTACAGGCTTTTACTTGTATGCTGAAAGTTCATTTGGGAGTCAGGGAGATTCGTCTTCGGTTAGCTTCCCCGTGTGGAACACAACAGGCAGATACTTGCATTTCTGGTATCATATGTATGGCAAAAGTATAGGCAGCTTGCATTTGCGATATCATTTTGGTCAGTCGACTAATGAAGAATGGAGTGTATCCGGAGAACAAGGAGACAAGTGGCGATATTTCTGTCAACAAATTGTTAGCAATATAGATGCTTTCAGCCTAATTGCCGTGCGAGGATCTTCTTATCTTGGAGACATCGCCATCGATAATGTTCGAGTCGACGAGAAGAATTGTCAAAGTAAGTAGATATGTATAACAACTGGATGTCGAGAATCTTTCATATAATGATATTAACCATCATTGGTTTTTCTTCTTTTTTCTTTAAGCTGCTTATTCTAATAACGGATAATATTATTAAACGGTTATTGTTATTAAAGTCAGTCGGCCCCAAATGCTTTATTTAAAGTGATCACAATAAACGGCTCCCTCTCTCTATATATATCCTTCGCTTAATGTTATCAGCCTGTTATTGTAAAAGAACCTGTCTCAAAGTGATAACAATAAGCGGCTTCCTCTGTATTTTAAAAAAAATCTGGTTTAAATTAGTTTGGGCATATCTAGTTTTTAACCCTTTATAGGGCACTCCTAAAATATTTTTGATATCAAAACAACCTTTGTGTATGTTAAACTAGATATTTTCAATTGCCAGTTTTCTGAAAAATGTTTGTTTATGGAGGTAAAACCCCCTTTGATGAAGTGATCATATATGGTGCCACACCCAAAAAGTGACCAAAAATGGAAAATATAAAAAAATTAAAAATTAATATAGAAAGTTAAATAAAACATAGAATTAAAGAATAACATTCAATATAATGAATAGATACAAAAGAATGACACCTCTGAGTTGATTTTAAAATTTTATTGTGTGGGCCCAAAACAGGCTATT
>VCCN01003738.1:2895927-2910948 GCA_006491835.1 Architeuthis dux
GTTCCTATCTATCTATCTCAGTCTGTTCATATCTATCTATCTGCATTGCATACATTTTATGTGCTTGCGTTGTTAATGCATGTAAGCATAATTTCAGGGTAGTGAAAGTCGTATTATTAGCTTTGGTTACCTACCAGATATCATAAATTCAGCAGTTGGGATTTAAACAGAAATGCTAAGACCAACAATTGAATATCTTAACTACCAGATTCTATCAACTACTGCTAGACTTAACTTGTTTCTTTTTCATTTCTTTCAGATCTTGCAAGTTGTTGAATTTGATGTGCAAATTAAAAAGCAAGTATTTTGTTCTAATTAAGATTTCCCTTTACAAAACAAAGGAGGGTTTTCAGTCACCACTCAAACTCAGCTTAGCATGAATATTGGTGAACTATTGATGATACCAGAAAGTAATATACCTTATGTACCTTATATAGGTCAATAGATACCATGCGGTAATTAGACCGATGTAGGTTTCTACCAATTGTTTCCCAGCTCCTCATCTTTTATAATGAGCGTGGATTACTTAGTTTAGTAGGAGAAGGTGTAGCAATGTCTCTGCTTGACCATTGCCTCTCTAGGCTAGACTTGAAAGTGTTCACATTCTCTGCAGTGACCGTGGCTTCACTCGGACAGTTCCAGTCCGCTGTCACTTTTGCGGTGAAGAACTGTTTTCTTGTGTCAGTTTCAAGTTGTGTTTGAAGTTTGTATCTGTGGCCTCTAGTGTGTGTGTGTGTGTGTGTGTGTGTGTGTGTGTGTGTGTGTTTGGTGAAAGGTTCAGCACGTGCTTGTTTGGACAGATAGGGCAACGACAGTGAGTGTTGATTGAGTGTTGGTTGGTCAGGATGTGGTAGGTTTCTATCACATCAGCTGCGTCTGTATGCAAAAGTTGGTATACCAAGCTGTTGCAGTCTGCTAGCATAGGGGAGGTCCTTCAGTTCAGTCACTAGTTTAGTGGCTCTCCTCTGCACATTTTCGATTGCATCCTGGTCATGCTTCAACTGAGGAGACCATGCACAGGATACATAATGCAGTAGTATGAAAATGGAATGTACATTTAATTCTGGAATATTTACTTTTAAATACCTTTAACAAATATATTATACCTTGAATCCTGAATTTTAATGAAACGAGATTGCATATTCAACATGTGTGTAAAGAGTTGAATAGTCGATTGTTAATCATATGCATTTTCTATGATTGACTAGTGCACTGATTGGTGTAAATGCTACAATATGTACATACAATGATATGGGAAGACTAGCAAGGCCTGTTGCGAGGCTACCAGAAGATATTAGGTTGTTGCATATGCTATGTCATTTGTTTTACATCAGAGATAATAATGCTAAAAGTGAAAGATTTATTTATGTAATTGCATTTTTTTTCAGATTCAATGTAAATAGAGATATAATTTGTTGTTATTGGAGGTTTTGAACCATTAACAGTAATGGTTTCTATCCAAGAAGTTATTTTTTAAGTATGAATTCAAATAAGGACATAATGCTGCTCAACAAACGTCAATAAAGCATTTAGAATGAACACTGCTACAGTGCAAACTGTTCAGCGTTGGTTTAATAGGTTAAGGTCTGGAAATGTGGATACTGATAATAAACCTCGAGGGAGGACCAAACTTGTTCTTAATGATGAAGAATTATCGACAGCAGTGACCAATGACTTATGAACAACAGTTCGAGCACTTACTGGAGACTTTAAGATTTCAACAGTGACCATATTGCATCATCTCAAGGTAATGGGAAAAGTTAAAAAGTTGGAAAAATGGGTCCCACATGAATTTAATGAAATGCTCCACGACAGTGTCACATGCCACATCTCTCAGCTGACTGCATCTAAGCTTAGATAATTGGGATATGAAGTCTTGCAGCATCCTTCATATTCACCTGATATTTCTCCAAAAGATTTTCATATTTCCATGCATTTTGAACTTCATACCTGTAATAAACAGTTCATAATAGGAAAGCCATAATTTGTGCTTTTACTTAACTCTTAATATCATGTTAAAAGCCCAGTCCTGTAATGAGTGAGCAGAAAATGGTTAAAAATGGTTTGTTTATTCAAACGTTTATAGTGTCTTTACTTGTGGGCAGATTGTTGTGAAAATTAGCAGTATTGCGTGAAAGACTCATGCGGCCTCGTGCGCTATAGGATTTTCAGACATGTTTGTTTACGTGTGGCCTCATGCTCTTTAGGACTTCAAGAGTTGACCTAAAGCATTTTATAGAGATGGCATATTATCATTAGAGGATTGTTGAAAAAAGTTTATTGCTTCAAATGGGTCATATTTTGATAAAAAATTTACCGTTTTTTGTTGTTTATATCATCCTTCATCTTACCATTTAATAAAATTGACATTTTATATGTAACAACCTAATATATTGCTCTTTCACGACAGTGTTCGTTGCATGTAAAAGTTTTTCTGTGAAGAAAGTGTGAAATAGAGATAAATAGAGATCCTAACTATTGTAAATGGTGTCTTATCTGATTTCAGGTTGTGGTACTCGTGCTGCTTTCACATCGAAATATGAAACAAACATTAGGTATGGCATCTTTTCACTGCCCGGGGAGTGGCCCTGGCAGGTGGCAGTTTATCGAAACTCAATTTTCCTCTGTGGTGGTACACTAATAAGTAAAAGATACGTACTGACGGCTGCACATTGTGTGAGGTAATATAACTTACAGCAATCTTTTAATGGTTTTTCCTACAAGAATATATGACCGAAAACGTTTTTCTTTTCATTATTATAAGAAAATGAGGATACTTTCATATGAATCGGAGATGCTACTCAGGGGCGCCCTCTATGAAAAAAGCAAAGTTGTGATGACTTGTGCTTCGAAAGAAGTCACGAAGTCAAACAAGATATATAAAAGACAACCTACCTTTTTTTTGTAGAAACACAAGGTGATCAGTCAAGTTCTTCAGTTCGTCTGTTTCTTCTTAAGTATTAGCATTAGTTAGTCGCTTTAGTACTGGTTAGTAGTTGAGACGATAGGGAGGAAAAATAGAATAGAGTGTGGTTAGCATTTAGAAGATTTAGCTGATCTTTAGATATGGCTTGATTTAGAAGATGCCAATAGGTGTGACCAGTCTTGTCCACAAGTTGACTCTGACTGGTGATTTTACCTAAAAGCGTGGCAAATCCGAGACACTGAGGTTGACGTCAAGGTCAACTGTCTCAGTGTTGCCAAGTATGGTTTGTTATAGCAACAAGAGTTCTCTATACTTTATGGGTAGAAAAATCTTTTTAAAAAACTTTATTACTTAAATCTGTAGAGTAGCAAACATCTGTGTCTCGTCAAATTCATTTCCACTCACGTTATGAAATAAAAAAAGATATCATTAATTTTGTCTTTTGATCTTCAAGTGGTTGGTGAGCAATAGAATACAACAAAATGTTCTTGCATGAACCCCATCGAAAAGTGACATGTTCCATTGTAGACAACACAGTGTGGCCAAATCAACCATTTTTTTCGGCTACATCTGGCTGATTTTTTTTCCAATTTATACAATAAAAATCTACGATAGCCAAAAGTCTGGCCAATTTTTAAAAAATAATTAATAAGTTTAATAAAAGTAAACATTTTATTTTCATTAATAATTTGTTCTGGGGTCTTAGTTATTTTATTTGGTAAGTGGATTTTAAATGAGTATATAAAACATTTTTAGCAATAAAGTAAGTTGGAAATAAAAACTTTAGCTATTTTTTAGCTATCACAAAAAATATACGTCGTAAAATGCACTTTCTGTTCTTGAATCTTGTGGTGAGAACATAAAGCTTGATGAAAATGTTTGTATGTGATAATTATTTATTTCTATTATGACAAAATATTACTCATCAACTTTGTTATTCATCCATCTTCTGATTTACACTTATTCAGAATTAATAACCTTTCAATTTATTTAACTTAAACAAATTGATGCAAGTTTTCCAATGTTTTGTAGTTATGTAACCAGAATCTCAGGCACTGCATTTCGTCACTTTTCTAAAATTATAAATGTTTGCAAGCAGAGTTAAAGTGACACTTCTTGGATGAAGAGATAGCAATTTCTCCAAATTTATAGAACCAGTCTTTTACTGTGCTTGAAAGGAGTGAGGCAATGATATTACAGTGCCGTCAGAACAAAATTCATATTGGGGTAGGGGTGGGGTCTGCAAGAAAAGCAGGCAAACTTTTTTAGACCACGCCCTTTAGATTGCTGGAAAACACCCCTATTGTAAAAAGTGCACTATTTGATGAATATATGATGATATTCAGATATCTAATTGATGGAGATAATTATGAACAAAAGGCAGCTTAGGGAATTTTTAAAATAGAGCTTCAAAATCTGTCAGAAATCAATGTATTTTTCAAGTCATCCACAGACATTTCTTTTATTAATCATATTCACCGAAGAATTTTTTATATTCATTTACAGCAATTTCTTCTAGTTTTACTTTCTCCGTGCAATTCACTCGAGCAAAGACACTTCGATTAAAAAAATAGAAAGGAATTGACCTGACCGTAAAACACAAACATTGCTCTCTTCTTTAAATTGTTCTTCTGTCACCTATGCTTGTGTGCCTTTATGCGCTACATTTATTTTCTTACTCAAATCTCTGTTCATAAATTGTCCAAAAGTCTGCTTTCTACTATCTACACTTTCAACATATTCGTTTGCAACGTCAGTCAAGCTTATATTATCAACTCTTTCTTTCTGTACATGAAACATCATTAGATGGTTCATTCTGCTATTTGTTGTCGTAGACCTCAAGTATGTTTTTACTCATTTCATGACGGAGAAAGATCTCTCACTGATAGCATTGGTTGCTGGCAATACAAGGAGAATCTTTGCAACTTTAATCACCTCCGTAACTTTTCTTGAATAGTCAAGTCTCTGAAACACCTTAACCAGATCATAGATAGTAAATTGTGTCAATTCAAATTTTAAAACTTCTGTGGTTGGAAGCAAAAGAGGCAGCTGTGCTCAAGCCTATATTTGTCGATATCATCACTATAGTTGGAGCAGACCTCTCTTAACTCGTTTTCCCATGGCTGATTACTGATTGCTTTCAGGAACATCATCTGTAGAAATACATATTTTTGGAAATCTGGCTGGTCAAATCTCTCTTTGATACAATTTTTTTCTGTATCAAGTGCTTGAAAGTAGATCTGGCGATAATTTTGGAGTTGACGGGGAGTGGTGGGTTTCTGCATTGTCGCCATCAAGCCTTCATGGCAGCCTCCTTTTGCGAGGTAGTGTTGCATTATCAACATTGAGCTCTCTTTTCTTTTCAATACTTGCCCCCAGAACAGATCATAAGCACCATCGTTACAATCTTTTGATAGTGTCTTAATGACATCTTGAGCAATAGCTTCTCTGTGACACTCTGACAATTCAGGTTTGTGGATTCCTTTGTCTTTTGCCAATGCTTTTTTCCAATTCTGGAAACCTGTCTCAGTGAAAGCAACTTCGCCTTTTGTCGACGAAATCATGTTGTGTTGAAGTGCTTTAATACAGGTAAAGCAGAATGCTGAGTCGGAATCTGTGTCATAGTGCAACCACATGAATTTGTCAAACCATGATGATTGGAAGGAACTTTTGAAATTTTGTTTTCCAAATGTCAGGGCTGGGAATTTAAAATTCTGCAGCTGGTTTGGTTCTGTCAATAACTTGATATGGGCAATGGATTTTCTGATAAAACACTGTACCTCTATGATTAAAATCTTTAAGATTCCGTCAAAACCAAATCTACATTAGAATCGAGTGAACTTGAACAAATGGAAGGAATGCTTTATATTTATGCGAATGAATTATATAAGGGTTTCACTTAAAGTTTTGGAAACCAATAAATATACAGAACTATCGATAATGAAGTGTTGTAAATTTTTATTTGCAAGTAGGGGAAGTTATTCATCTTCATCATCTCCATTCACACTGGTTAATGTTTCCTGCTCCATTTAAGTACCCATTCCTATTTAAATAAGACTTATGGGTCTCTTTGTGAAAATGAGACCAAGGTAGACAAGTCCCAACAAAATCGACATTACGGTAGTCAAAAATAAATTGTGTATTTCCAAAACAACCATGCGTGTTGGGAATCAAAGATAACTAGAGGTCAAGGTTTTATTTCCTTTGTTTTATCAAATTGAAATCAAGACTCGGGATAGGTCTATTATACACATATGAACTAGCAAAAAATAATTGAAAGGGATAATTGGTTTATTTACTGTAATCTTAAAACTCTCTTTTTGCAGCATTTAAAAAAAAAATAAGGAATACACATTAGCAAATTCTTGGGGGGGGGGGTAGCCCCCCCCTTCCTGGTTCCAATGGCCCTGTATTAAAACTGCATCTGACTTACTATGATGTCAGAAATATTGCCAGGAACCTCTCAGTCCAAAATCCAAGGAATTAAATAATTAAATTAAAGAAATTAAATAGAAACCAATGAATTAAATAATATGACAACAGCTCCATTAGCATCTGTCGAAATTATTTTGAAGTCTGTATACAATATAATTATGTCACCACTGCTTGAATCAAACTATGATTTTGATTTTTTAAATAGTTGTTGTTTGTGCACTTTAGTAAAAAGGCTATGCTGAATCCCTTGAGAATCCCATTCATCTCGCAGAAAAACAAAATCTTTATTGGATGCTGCCACTGTTCTTAATTTTGAAAAGAAAAATTGTCAAAAATTGAATGGGGCTCTGTTTGAGTCCAAAATACTGACGCAACTCGATTTTCTTCATCCCTTACAGTCTATTATTGATGCCGTATCGGTGAAATTGTGTAATTAGTTTTAATTTGATCAAAAGTTCATTTAATTAAAACAAGGATATAAAACAGCTATTTTTTTTATTCAAATGGTTCTTCGGACGATTGAACTCCTTCTTGTTATTTGTGTTGTAAACACAACGTTTTGGCCAATCCATTCTTCAGCCTTCTTCAGGTGTAAAATCCAAGTGTGATGGGTTAAACAGAAGTTATGCTTAAAGCGGGTAACTCTCATAGCACATGGCCCAGGGTTTCTGTGTCTTTGTCTTGTTGGGTTTTAGGTTTGTTGAGAAGTGGAAGCCACATCCGGTTGAAATCTGCATTTGTCTGGCTAATGCATTTAATTGACATTTTGATGTAAGCTGCCTCTTTGATTTTTCTCTACTTCCAACATTGTTCTCTATCAATAATCTGGACAGGAAGATGGTCGCCGTTCTCTCTCCAGATGTGTTCGGCCATAGCCGATTTATCTATCTCGCCCCTGATTATGGCTTTCTTGTGTTCATCAAGTCTGACCTTGAGGGGGCGGCCCGTTTCTCCGGTATAGATAATACCACATTTACAGGGGATGATGGGGTCACGAGTAGGAGCATAGGAGTTCAATTGTCCGAAGAACCATTTGAATATTAATGACCCTTCTCAAAACTATAGAAAACTATTTTTTTTACAATCAAATGTTTGTGAAATCAAACTTTTTTACAAAAAATAAGTAAATACGTAGTTTTAACTTTTGTTTTACAAAAAATAGATAAATACATAGTTTTAATTTGATCAAAAGTTTATTAACAAAACAAGGGTATAAAACAACTATCTTTTACAATCAAAAGTTTATGTAATCAAACTTAAATTTCGTCAATTAGGCAATTTCACTGATTCAGCAGAACATATATACAATACCAAATCCAAAATGGGCGGGAAAGGAGTAATTTGTCCACTTTGAAAAAAACCAACAAAGCATAAAGAAAGTTCTGGATTATTTTTGGTTTTAGATTGATATATTGTATACGTATCATATAATACGTTCATTCCCATCTTCATAGGAAAACTATTTTGTTACATTTCTTAAATATTTTATATTCAGCCGGACATCATTTAATTACGCAGTAAGAGTGGGATCCGTGAACAGAAAGTTGGGTCTGTGGAAGCCTGTGAAAAAGATTATCGCACATTCTGGATATAATTCAACATATTACAGGCACGATCTAGCGTTATTGGAACTCTCATCTCCAGTAAAAATGAATAACTTTACTCAGATCGCTTGTCTTGCATCAAACTCAGCAACTCCTAAGTCCCTGTGCTTTACAACTGGATGGGGACAGGATGAAGCAAGTAGGTTAAGATTTTCTTAAATTAAATTTTTTCCCTATTTATAAAATGCATTTCCACATTACTTTTTTACACTCCGCAACTGTAATGCAGTGTCAAATCACATATCTTACGTGTTGTGCTTTCTGTACTTATTTCAGGTTATACTCCCTATTATCTGAAGGAAGCTAAGGTTCAGATTCTCACTAGTGAACTTTGCAAGCTTTACTATAGTTTCTCTGACAAGGTAGCAATTTGTGCCAATCACCCGGAACCATACCAGCCAGCATGTTTTGTAAGTAAACTAAAGCTTCTTAGCGTACTCTTTACAGGTACATTATTTGTGAAATTGCATCTTGTGCTGTTAGTATTGGAACATTAAAGGTGCTTGTGACTCGTTTGGGACACTCATTTTGGCTCATTCCAAAAGGTCACATTTTTGGCTGACATCAGCTACTACGTCATGCTGAATTGTTTAGTGAACATTTGTTTTCAAAACGAAGTATAATTTAATAAAATTACATACATGATTTGAAAAAAAATGTTCCTTTTAAAAAAAAGTAAATACACACAGTTTAAAACGATAAAGTAATCTAAGGTGTTTTTGATTTAAAACAATGTTAAGGAACGATATAATTTAATAAAATAAGAAACAACTCAATTTAAATTAATAAACACTTTATATCTATAATAATTTTGAGAGAAAGAAGTACAAGGACTTTGTTATTGTTTTGTTTTAAACTGTATTTATTAAAAAAGAAAAACACTTTTTTCGAATCAATGTATGTCATTTTATTAAATTATACTTCATTTTGAAAAAAAATGTCCACAAAATGTTCACAAAACAAGTCAGAAGTGCCCGAATTGTTTTGTTTTGATATTACATGTGTTTTATATTCAAATTATTCAGCATGATGTAGTAGCTGAGGTCACCGGTGTCAGCCAGAAATGAGACCTTTTGGAATGAGCAAAATTTGGGTCCCAAACAAATCACAAGCACCAATTAAATTTTAAGTCACAAGTACTGAATTTCATAGCAGGTCAAATCTCATAAAAATACACCCTTGTACCAGACTTTTTAGAGCCAATAAATCATATAAAACATTTATTCTCATTGCTCATGATATGTAGTTAAATTATTTACTTTATGCTGCTCGATACATGACCAACGTCTTCATTAAGTTTCATAGTTTAGTGACATCAGATACCATGAGAAACAAGCTGAATTTTATCCTGCTATGAATCGTTACGGCTATGAAAAGTTGACTATGAAATAGACATGGCTATTAATTTTGCTACGAACTCGCCTGCTATGAATTTGTTTGCTATGAACTCGCCGGATACCATTTGAAGAAGAGTGAGAAATTGGAAAAATACCAGGAGCTGAGAAAGAGGTGGAATATGAAGGTTAGGATAGTGCCCACAATAGCAGGTGCGCCTGGAACCGTGCCACAATAGCAGGTGCGCCTGGAACCATGCCAAAAGATTAGATATTAGATGGTTGAGACTGTACAGACCACAACGTTGGTCTACGAGTTTATTGAGAAAGGTGCTGGAAATTGGAGGAGACTTACTGACACAAAATATTTGGTGTGAAGAAAAAAAAAAAAAGAAAAAAATATTATTATTATCATCACCTTCTTCTTCTTCTTCTTCTTCTTGCAAGGTTAAGATATTTGTCCTTTCTTTCAATTTTACTCTGTGGTTTGCTGGAACATCAACATCTACTATTTGACACATCTTTTCCTTATTTATCATGACTAGATCTGGCATGGATTAGGTTATCCGTTTGAATTTCAAAGTCCCATAGAATTTCATTTTATCAATTCTCTAGGACAGCTTTTGGTTTGTAAATATATACTTGAATATACTTGAAATAGGCTTTTTTTGACAGCAGTTAATTGCGTCATTAAGCCAGTTTCAGTGTAGTTGGGCTGGGTTTAAACTAATAAGAAAAATGGTAGTTAAATTTGGTATGTCCGATATCAGAATAAAGATTACTTTTAAAAATATTGATATTCTTGGATGTGACCATCTTTTCGCTTAGGCTGTTCCATGCATTTGCCACTTTTGCTGAGAGGAAATTTTTTTCCTAACACCAGCAGAGGTCTGAATTTGTAGTTTATGACAGTGTCCTCTGGTTTTACTGCAGATAGATGAAGTCAGCATTTTCTTATCAGGGCATTTTGAGCAATGAACGTCAGTATCCACTCTATGTATGTTGTTCCAGATTCTATAGACCTCTAGTAGGTCAGCATGTTTTCTTCTGTATTCAAATATATATTGGTTTGTATTGTCAAATTCTAGTTGTTTGTATAATTCCCAATGAATCACCATCCCTACCTAGTCATATCTATTTTAAAACTTTTTCTGGTCCTATTTGCTGCATCTGCTTATTATATGATTGACAGTCTAAACTCTATCTTTGCACAGACGACCTTTACTATTCTGCTACGTTTTGTCTATCTTAGCCCTAATATAGTTATTATTAGTACTACTAATAATAATACTTGTTTATTATGTGGAAAACTGAATGTTCATATAGCAAAAAAATCAAATGTTATACAAATTAGTCAAGAAAACTTAGTTATTGTAAAAAAAAATAGTTTCATTACGTACCAGTGGAATGTCAGAAAAAAACTGGGCTTGGTATTTTTGAATTTTCTTATAGTTCGTAGAAGTCCCTGAAGTAACTGGAAGTCCATAAACCAATGTGCATGAATGGGGGGGTAATTCAAAATGATCTGTATACTCCCCCCCCCCACCCGGAGACAGAGATGAGTTGTCGAAGTTTATCGAAGGCACCGAAGTTAGCCACAATCGAACTACTGAAAATTCTGACCATTAGTGTTCATTATGCACCCCTCCCCCACGGGACATGAGTCATCGTTACCATACTCCTGTCACCAAGTTAATTGATGAAAGACCAAAAAGGCTTAAAGTCGCGAGAAGAGGAATTTTTTTCGCAAACAACCGTTATACATGCCGACATCAATAGACACGGTAAGGGATATTTTGCTTCTTTTTTTCGTCTGACCACTTCCAAAAGTTAAATTATGTTGGATCTTCCCCCCCCCCTTCAGAAATAGTTACTTGGTAACAAAAATATTTTCAATATTATCTACCTGATAGAAATTCCTCAATTGAAATAATGTTTTGCGTAGCATACTTCAAAGTTAAACATGGATCGTAAGAAATACAATTTTCTAAAATATTGTTAATGTTGTTTTTGAATGCAATTTTAAGTCAGCAGCTTTGTGTAAATATATTTGTGCGCATTTCATTTTAAATATTAAAAAGAATTTTTTTATTATCAGGAATCACATTTTTACAAATTGCCTGTTTCATTCCCAGGGTGACAGCGGCGGTCCTTTGCAATGCCTGAATGAATACGGCCATTGGGAAATTGTCGGTGTGACAAGTTATGGAATGGTGAGATGCTTAGGCAAAGTTGACGCCCCCGAGGCCTATGCTGATGTGTATGCACATCGTGATTGGATTATGAAGAATGCACCAGACTTGTATCAATAAGGACGAATGAATGCACGTATGTCTGACAGAGACAGGGAGAGTGAGAGTGTGTCAATGAAGGAGTGAAAAAGAATCCTTCGCTGAAAAGCATGAACTAGTTTTAGATAAACTGCAGATATATTCACAATCAGTAAATACTGCATTTGGGATTTTCTTTTTTTAAATGCAGTCGGCACGAATATGATTGATAAATTATGAAAGCTAAATCCCAAATAGAGATAGCTACTTAGGTTAGTTCAACAAAGTACCAAATAGAATTGGGATTCTCCAGTCTTTCAAATGGAAAAAGCCTTGAAAATCAGCAATGCTGGCTTTGACCTTAACTCGAACAATGACTGGTAGTAAATATGTGAGGAGTTCTGCTACCAGGCAGTACTTAACTAGACAACCCTGTGATCAGTTGAAAGAAAACTAGTGCAATTTGATGTAACCAGAATGAAGCCGGTTTTTGGACACTTAAGTAAATAATAAGGGAGATGACTATTAAATGCTAATCATAGCATAATCTCCCTTGACAGTCAAACAAATATATTTTTACAGATTATAGAATACAGGAATACCTTGAATAGTGCGGTTTCGATGTAGTATGGTTGAGGTATTGCTGAACAAATTACTTAGTATAAGCTGAGCCAAAAAAAAAATATTATAAGACTTGAACGGTGCGGTTTTGAACAGCACGGAAAATAAAAGTCTTTTGAAAAAAAAAAAACAAGAAAAAACAAACTATATTTTTGTATTCAGTAATCCATTTATCATTACATTGTTGTCAATCATTAAATAATTTTGTTTTCTTTTTATTCAATCAAGTTGAAATGTGATATTTGGTAAATTTTACCAAACTTTTCAAGAAAATATATTCTTTTTGTTGTGTGTGTGTAATTCTACTTTCATTCATGTACTCGTCTTTGTAGGTGCCTGTGTGTGTTTATAGCGAAGTGTGATGTTTTTGTTGGGATATCTGTATTTGTGGGGAGATAAGAAGTGATCGTTCCCATGTCTTGCACAATTTCAGGTTACCCTTCTTATTTTTGCACCTGTCAGCATCAGTTATGTCAGTGGAGGTTGAAAGGCGTGGCGCCCCCAGAAAAATCGTCATTAAAATATCAAAGAAACCTAGTTAACCTTCAAGGGAAGTAACAAGATGCTTCAAAGCTTCACTTCCATACAACGGACTGAAAGTAATGGTCCCGTTTACCATATAGTTACATTGTAAATAGAACCACCCTCATAAAACCAAAACATTTTTTTCTAAAAACTAACAACTTCTAGGAAGATTGTTAAAGTCTAACGGATTAAAAGCACAAAAAATTACTGGCGAAACAAAATTGTTTCTTTTTTTCCCCCCCCGACTTG
The DNA here is from genome assembly GCA_006491835.1 of Architeuthis dux. Classification (NCBI taxonomy): domain Eukaryota; kingdom Metazoa; phylum Mollusca; class Cephalopoda; order Oegopsida; family Architeuthidae; genus Architeuthis; species Architeuthis dux. The sequence goes on from VCCN01003738.1 coordinate 2,908,892, forward strand.
GTTAATGGATGTAGATCTTTACCGAAAAAATATATTCACATTTTAAATATAATATTCAATTTAAAAAACGTCCTTCAGTGTATAATGACCAACATGTAGACGTCGATCATATTATTAAATCTTATAAATTCATACAATTATTTTATGCACGCATTCACCAATATGTATACATAAAAACATGATGGTGTATCCCGGTGCACTTGCATATGTGTGCAAGTGAGAAACAGGGTTGCCAGATTAGTTTTCTCAAAATCAAAACAAATACAGTCAAGTTCGGACAGAAATAAATTGATGGCTAAAAATAGCTAATAGTGGCTAAAGGTAGCTGGATCATTATCACAATAATTAAGATAAATAGCTAAAAGTGGCTAGAACTGATATCTGATATCTAAATGCAAAAAAAAAAAAAAAATATAAATATAAATTTAGATATAAAATATCAAAGTCGGCAACAATTTTTTGATGTCCAATTCTTAAAATTTTTTTATTGGATATACAGGACGAAAAAAGAACACGATGTCTGAAATCGGACATATCTGGCAACCCTTGTGAGGAGAGAGGAGGGAAAGAAGAAATGACATTCTTCCGAAACAGAAGAGATCTGTGCTTATATCAATTATTCATTACACTATCATTCGAGGGCTCTTCCTGTGAGCCATCGCTAGGGAGCTTGAATTTCATTGGGTGCCCCATTAATTCAGCCTATCAACTATTCATGTCACATAGTCATTGATTTTAGTACTGACCAAGTTTGCTTAAGCTTGAAGATCTGGCAAAGTTAGATTTCTTCTCTGTAATTATCATAAATTGAAGTTGTTGGTGGTATGACCACAGCAGCTGACTTATAAAATTGATAATTTGTTAAGTAATCTGCCTCAACTTCTCCGGAAGTATGGTGCAATCATAATTATATAAATAACCATCATAAAAATTCTACCATGTCAACTTTTAGCTCACATAAAAGCATTTGATTGTTTAAACAGACAATGAAGACATTGAGGCTGAAAGCAACGGTGGTGGCACAGTCCTCTTTTGTACCGGTTGCATTCCTGAAAAACTGTACGACAGTTGAATTTATTCTCATGCTAGCACAGAACTTCAGTGGAGTCAAAACGCACATGCACTGTATTTCACTACACACCGTGCAGTGAATAACTGTCCTGCTGTCGGTTTGTTTACAAACATAAGTGAGCAGAAAAAAGTCTAGGAATGACACGAAAGTAACACTTTAAACAAATCCATAAAAACCTAGAAAATATTATTTAAAGTTTGTATTTAAATAATAAAAATGATTTAATAATTCTCGTAGAATTAGTCTCACTGAATACCGTGCTCGACCGTGTATTTCGATCTACCAGTGTACATACATGATTTTCCGTTTATTAATTTTCGTAAATAAACGATTCTCTAGTCTATTTTAGACAAACCTGCAATAACTAAAAGCAATGTTTGCATACAATATATTATTAACTGATACTTGCACATCCACTGCAAAGAGATTTTGCATTGCATCACCTTTACTAGGCATACCTGTAGACTACGCTGACATACTTACCAAAAATCAACACCTTACGAAGAAGAAAAAGAAAAAAAAAAAAGTCAAAATCATATAAAATTTAATTTTATCAGAATCTTAGTGTCATTACTAAGAAAGATTGGGAAAAAAATTATTTGTGTACACCTTATAAAACCTGGAAATACTATGAAAACAGTGCAAAAAGCAGTAGCAATCTAAACAAAAAAAATTAGATTTGATAAGTAGACATGCAGTTGAACTGGTGTTGCTAAGCGAAATTCTTCTGGCAAGACATTGAATTTAATATGGTTTAAGACAATCAATTGCATACCCCAAGTGTCGCTCAGCTAGTTACCAAAATATCTTCTGACGGATTCCCCTTCGGGAGCATTTGATACAAGTGCCTTGCTGAGTGCATTGAAGCCAGGACTGTTGGGTTTGTCCTTGAACAAGTATTTCATGGAGGTAGAAAATGACCTGCTCATACTCAAACAGTTTAAGAAATATCTATAATCTTTAAATTTTATTTATTTTTTTTTTT
>VCCN01003738.1:2916445-2930126 GCA_006491835.1 Architeuthis dux
AAAAACAGGTGAGATTTGACAACAGCAATTTTTGTCCGTTTTGCAAAATCTTTGGTTCCGTTTTCCCCCATGAGTTTTTTTTTGCTATTTGTCTTAGTAATTGAAACTGATCAAAATTTCCATACGCTTTTTGCCATAACTGTTTTGTTTGTCAACCAATTAGCAAAATTCAAAAAGCTCCTTGTATTGATTGGCATCATCTGTACAATACAAGAGCTGTTGGTGGCATATCTGGAATTAAAAATGTTTGACTAGCATTGCTAGTGTACTTGGGCTGAGTTTAAACTAATAAGAAAAATGGTAGTTAAATCTGGTATATCCGATATCAAAATAAAGATTATTTAAAAAAAAGAAATATTGCTATTCTCGGATGTGACCGTCTTTTCACTTGGGCTGTTCCATGCGTTGCTACTCTTGCCGAGAGGGAATTTTTTCTAACACCAGTGGAGGTCTGAATTTGTAGTTTATGGCGGTGTCCTCTTGTTTTACTGCAGATAGATGAAGTCAGCATTTTCTTATCAGGACATTTTGAGCAATGAACGTCAGTATACATCATGTTGTTCTGGATTCTACAGACCGCTATGTAATTAAACAATCGGAAATGCCCGATATTCTAAATGAATAAACACCAATATTTAGAAAAATATAAATCATGTTAAACGTGATTATTGAAGAAAAACCTGCCACCAGAAACTGGTAAGGTCTGGAGATTATCATTCAAAATATTGTCACATAAAAAAAAATTGAAGGGTCGTACTTTTTATGCACACCAAATCTAAGGGAAGCAACTATGTAATGTAATGTTTAGCACAACAGAACACCAAAAATTACAAGTATAATTAGCAAGAGTTTAATTTAGCAGACAAGCAAAATGGAAAAATGAAATTATCGATATATCAGAAAAAAGTATCGACCTTTTTTAGAGGTCTAATTTATAGTTAAACTAGACTGACATACACCATAATGCTAGCCTGTCAATATCACCATAAAAACAAGTATGAAGCTGAAATTCAGTCGCTGTCTCTTAAAAGGCAATAAAAAGAACAACTCTCCTTCACATGTTCAACACATGATATTGTCCATTAAGCATAAACTACACATTCTCTTTGAATTTTTTTACTATTAGTAATTATGCTTAGAAAGCTATTTGTTAAGCCTGTAGATAATCCTTTAAGATTATGGTTACAATAATCTTACAAAAAGTATTGGTGACTTGGGAATGCTAAGCAACAAATGCATTTACTGGAAAACAAGTTAGAAATAATGTCACTAGTTTTCAAAGAGATAAATAGGCAGCTACAGAAGAGTACTATGCCTTTCTAAAAACACACCTGTCCAGTTTCCATTTGCCTTCTACACAGAAGTTTCAAGAATCCAAGAAATCAGACATTTTCTTTTTGTATGATTTTCAGATAATATCCTCCTTTTTTTTTTTGAAAAGAGGAACTCTTCATCACCCCCACTACAGTATAAATCATATCACCTGATTGAAAGTGACAATATTATCATGAATTTATCAGAAGAGGGGGAATTTTAATGTTAACATGTTTGGTACTTACCATCATTATTTCCTATTTAGTTGGCAATTTAAAATAATGACAAAATAATCCCAAGATTGTCCATTTAAAAAAGAAGCTAGAAAACCTTGTTGCCATTATTAGAGATCAATGGCTAAATTAACTAAAAAGGTGCTAAACAGTCAATAAAAATAGCTATTTTGGTCATTTAAATGCTGAGTAAACAATGATAAATAAAGATAAGCTTACTGGTGAGAAATCCGGAGAAAGCCCAATTAATCCATCCACCAATAATTATCATCGGCAAGACATTGGTGATATTTCCCTTTAACATGTCTGTCATCATAGTAGGATCTGAAAAACAAATAAGAAACTGATAGAATTATATTAAGATCATATTTGAATACCATAAACAAGTCATATTTATGACCTGAATGTAACAACCTAAGTGTTGCAATAAAAAGCAACTGAAATAAGAAATACTGAAAAATTAATAATTTTCTGATAAATTTGCAATTTTTAAAAAATTATAACTAATTTGTTCATTGATCTGCAACAACAAAATTGTGCAGTACATTTATTTTTTTTTGCTTATTAGAAGAAAAAAAAAAGATTGAAAGTGATGCTTGTTTGTAAAACACAAACAAGCATCACTCAGTTTAGTCATTTCAAATTAGAATTAGGTTGTTTTAAATGTTAACAATTTCACCAAATTATTTTTATCAAAATTTTGAAATAAAGTTAAATAGGAAATTAAAAAAATAATTTAAGTAATGATTGCTAAACGTTTTGGTTAAATATACAAAGCAATTTTTTTTTTATAGTAGAGGTTTTTAAATTGGTACAAATCAAGGACAAAGTCGATAGGGGACATTATCTTTGTAGGGTAGTTGTTGAGAAACTATGACAAACTGATGTGCTGACTGATGATAGATAAGAATGCTCTCCCCTCGCCATAGTATAGCTATCAAAACAGACAGAATTACTTTTCCCTAAATGAACATTTTATTTTAGTGTGAAAAAAGTATACAATTTGTATATACAAGCACATAATCATATTTACATCTGTTGATAGCAATACATATTCAAGTAATCTATTCCAAAGTCCCACCACTATTTCTAAAAAAGAATTCTGATATTCAATCTACTTCTACCGTATATGTGTGGCCTCAGTCCCCCTTCTAGTAAAATATACATCAGGGTTTACTACTTCTGAACCATGCATAATCTTAAACATTTTTATTAAGTCTCCCCGATATCTCCTAACGAAGTTAATCCTAACACTTTTAGCCTATCCTCATAACTCATACTTTTTAATTCCGGTACTAACTTTTTCATCTTTGGACTTTTTTTTATCTCTCTCCAAGTACGGTGACCAGGCCTGTGCACAGTACTTGAGGTGTGGACGGACACAAGTCTTATAGTTGTACACACTCAACTGCTTTATCAAAGCTTTATCAACTGCTTTCACAAGCTCATGCCATTATCCCAAGAAAAAAAGAACTGTCAGTAGTTTTGTATTGGGAAAAATTATGTAAAAGTAATTTCTTTTTTGCAAAGAAAAAGTGCATTGTTATGATATAATGCTATCAGAATAAGAAAAAGTGCATTTTATACAGCATGTCATAAATTGAAGAGCTACTATTACATGAGATGCCTTATCACAGGTTCCAAGATGCCAAATGAGCAAAAAGGAGCATTAACCGGATTGGACTCTATCCATACTAAATTATAGATCCACAGATTAACAATGAACATTTGACCAGTAAATACTTTTTGATCTTATGGCCTCTGTTCTGTCCCTTTCAGAGCATATGCCTAGGCGAAGTGTATGGAGATCCAGAGTCGTCAGAATCCTCCTCTGGGCCTTGCTGATGTACTCCAGAGGAAAGCAGAGAGTGATATGTCTGGCATCAGCTTAGCTGCATGAATTGCTGGAAGGACGTCAAACCGCCTTAATGCTATCAGTAAAAAAAGTACATTTTATACAGGTCATAAATTGAAGAGCTACAATTACACGAGATGCCTTGACGTGAAAGAAAACACTCACCAGTCATTGGATTTTTTACTGTGGCTTCTCTTTTTTGAGTTTTAAAAAATCCTCTATCTTCATCGTTGAAGAAACTTTTGCGCATATTAAATGCCTGAAACAAAAAAACATTTCATAAGAGAATGAATATGCCAAAATAAAGTAAAATCATCAGAAAAGTGACAGGAGAAATTCATACTAGTGTCAATTAAATGTTAAAATTTTGAAAGTATTTTTTTAAAAATAATTTATCAATAAAAAGGCAAAAATATGATCATTCTTTAAATTTGTTGAAACTATAGAAGACAAATATTTTTCAAGTACAGAAATTGCATGAAAGCAAAATAAAACAAGACTGGCTGCTGCCAGGTCAAACTCCAACTTCTATTTCGACTGAAGATGATTACTGAAACGTTTGTATTGTATATATAATAAATAAAAGAATATATTTTTTTGATATAAATGTATTTATTTATTAGAATGAAAAAAAGCTGTGCATATCTGTATGATAAATTTTGTTAATATCTAAGACTTGTCAATCTGTTGGTTGTGAGTTCAAATCATGGTAAGGGAATGTGAATTTTACATGTCGGATTATACCCCTAATTTTTGGTGAGGATTGTTCTTGTTGCGATAGGAAAACAAAGTTAACGCCAGACTTTGTACTCGAGTTCTGCTAGTTAAACTTTTGTAGCCTCATTAACCCTTTTACCAGTTGATTTCTTCTAGCTGTTGTATAGGGAGCTACTCGAGGAAAGATGCCATAGTTAGGGCTCGAACCCGTGGTGTGTGTGTTCGAGACGAAAAGTGGTACAAGACATTTATCATTCTCAAGTGGATGTCCTGGGTAATCAGTTTGACAACCAACAGGCCCTTTTTGTTTTGGCATCTCTGTGCCATCGCACTAACCAAGTCTCGGATCAACTCGGTCACTCAGTACAGGCTTTCCAACACAGCTATACAGTACCATGTCGCTGAATTTGTTCACAAATAAACTAAAAAAATTACAATAATTCCTCTTAAAATCAGATAACATTCAGCAGGAGTTCATCTTATTTTTCATACATTTCTACTGCAAATTTGTTTCATTTGTGATACTTTTCAAAGCACTCATTGCGACACAAACCAACTCTGCATTCCTTACACCATGTACCAATTCTGGTGCCTTTGTAACCAGCTTGTTTTGGCTGGGCACAATATGCACATTGCATCCTCTTACCCTCTGGGATTTTACTGATTTTCTTGCTAATGGATCACCAATACTGGGCCTGCCTACCCACCAATAAGTCCTATAACTGATATGATGAATTTCAAATGAGTCAAAGGAGTTCCTTGTAAGTTTGGATTCTTGTATAGGATATAGGCATTTGTTAAGATTCTATCAAACAAGTGAAACAACCTTTTGCCAACATAAGAATCACCCGATTCATCTAAGAAGCTCAAAACCTGCCGTACATACACACTGGTTTTCAAGCAAACCGTCTTGGTGTTTGACTGGGTGCTGCCATTTTGAAAGACCGATCAACAAATTTGGGAATATCCGTCTAATATCAGAAACGATAATGTCAATCTAACGGTAAGCCAATTGTCATTTGACTGGTAGAAGGGTTATGGTGATGTCTGGTGCAGACAGACTCCCATGAGATGCAAGTACAAATCTCATCAGAAGCAAATTTACCTAATGTTAGTCATTTTAATTATTTTGTTGCTCTTTTAGTAACTCATGTATTAGCGTTTCTAACTTTTGTAATTCTAATATCAATAAGCTATTCACACCTTTTTTTAAATCCATGAGATTAAAATTTTTTTTAAAAAAGATGAATAATAAGTCAGTTGCATTTTAGTTTTTCTTATGTTCATTTTCACATTTCGTGTTAAAGGAAGTAACACTAACAGCACACTTCGTAAAATTGGTGGAAGGTATGGGCTCATTTGAGCATTATAGTTACATTGTTCCCCTTTAAAAAATCCTTTATTTTTTTTTTTTTTTTAAATCAACTTTTCTTCAAAACTGACAAATTCCCTGAGGAAAATGTAGGTCTTGATAGAATGCACAAAAAATTACTCGCGAAAACAAAAAAAAAAATTCTATTTTTTCGTATGTATTTCAGAAGTGTCTCAATTTCGTACAAATCCAATCATAGGGGTTTTGTGAAAAAAATCCTTCGGCATAAAATCAATCAACTGAACTAAAATTAAAAGCACTATAATCCCTTAAAGCCAAAGGATTTAACAAATACGTGACGTGGGTCATAAATCAGCAGATTCACAAATAATATCTTTGATATTACAACATGAAGATTGGAGTCGAAGTTCTGATCCGGACACAGGAAAACGCCGATTACCACCGTAACTATCCAATCTCGTAGTCCCACGTTTTAGAGGCCGTTCAAAACCTCTCTCTTGGCTTGAATAGGGAATTACCCGACAGTGCTGTAGAAGTTAGAACATAAAAAGGATATTATTTTTGATAAACCAGGCTTTTCGCTTCTTCCCTTGACGAGTATTCCTTTCAGCACAACATACCAATTCAAAAGACACAGTGCAGTTCCGGAGAGAGGTCAACAACACATTGTTTGCGTATATGGGGTATCATAAATCTCATTTAGAGTTTGAAAATGTACTTTCTTGCGAAATCAAAGAAAAACATACGAAAGGCCGGGGGCGTTTTTTTGCTGTCAGTCTTGTAAAACCATGGACAAGTGCAAGTGATATAAATTTCCACACATGAGAAAGAAAAAAACTTTACGATTTACATACTCAAATAAAGCCAAAGTTTAAAATGACTCCTCAGTCTATTAAAATATGTACCGTACAGGTATGCCTTGATTAGTGCGGTTAAGTCGTTCTATAATTGTCCGTACTGTTTATAATAATCTAATGGGGTCAGCTTATACTTGTTACATTAATTTGTACAGCAATACTATAAACGTACTACATAAAAACCCCGCACTATTCAAGGTATTCCCGTATTAAAGATTCCTGTAACAAGAAAGGACATTTTTCATGCACACATCCAGTTAGTTTTAAGGTGCAAACATAGGAACTTACATGTTTAGGTATATATTTGCCATTTTCCCGCAGTATTCGACTTCTAATTAATGCGTGGCTGAAAAAGGTTAAAAGAAATAAATTGGGTTCAAACGATTTTGATGAAATTGAAAAAGTAATTTGTACAACAATCCTTAAAAAAAAGGGATAGAAGCGATTTGTAGAAGCCTAAGGGGGGAACAAGGATATCAATTCTCACCTATCAGCAACTTGCTGTAACTCTGACTTTTTCTCTGATGAAAGGAGGATGGTGACATAATGTCTAATAATTCCAACAAGAAAAGTAATAACTACGATGGGTAAAAAGACCCAGACTCGTATATTTGAGTCCAGCAGAAGTTCTGCCATGCTAAAGCTTATTCAAACGGAAGTGACTGCAATTTTCTTGCTCGGCTACTTCCGTAATAACAGCAACACAAGAAAGGGAGGCTAATCTCGCCCTCCTTGGTAATTCATTCTCCTCCACAGTGTTGCCGATTTAGCGCGTTTCACGCTAGATTTAGCGCGTTTCTTGTTTTGACAGTGCTAAAAAGCGCTAAATCAGCGCGTTTGCGCTTAAGCATTTTGGCCATTTTTCTGGCTATTTTTAACCATTTTTAGTGTCTTCTTGGCGATTTTTGGCCATCTTTGGCTATTTTAAAAGGATTTAGCGCTTTGAAGCAGTCAAACTAGCGCGAAAATATTTTGCAACACTTCTCCAGGCTCTTCCTTACAATTTTCCTCTCGCCCGAACTAACTAGTATATAGATAAGCAATTTAAATTTATCAGTTAGTTATGAGATTATGGGAAGTTATATTTTATAAATTAATTATCAGACTATAAAATCATAGTTTTTCTCAAAATTTATTGAATTGTACAGACCTAAGTGTTCCACACCCTTTTAGTTTTTAAAACTTAGTATGGTTATGGTAAAAATAACAGACCTATCAAGTCTCCCGCAATTCAAGGGCCTCCCGCAAGATCTGCCTGTAAACATTTTTTCACTCCTATTTGCAGACCTACCAATTCTCCCGAATTTTGTTTATTATCTTGTTTCAGAATTATGTTAAGATAGCTTTTCAATACTCTGAAATAGCTGTTATAGAGCTTCTAGAATTGAAAATACCCACCCCCCAAACAGGTGTGGGGTGATTTCTTTTTAAGGAAATTTCCCTCCTGAGAAATTTCTAAACCTTGGCAGGTCTGAAATAATTCCATGCATAAAAGGGACAGCAACATCTACGTAATTCAATAGATCGGAATGGATGAACTGGGATTATCTCCTTAGGAAGCTATAGGATAAAAAGTTATTGGAAATTATTTGTTGATTGTTCGTGTTGTACTTTGGGAGACCATTTACCCCCTGCATTTGCCCCTGCACAATTAGATATTGGATCTTATCATACACTTTATTGACTGATTTAATTTTTGACTGGTTTGTTCTACATTTAACACCATATACGTAGTTAAATATAATTGAAAAATCAAATACTGTTAATGTATGTTATTCGAAGTGTTCAACATCATTTTCCCACCTGTTTAAAACTAGAGTAGGTTTTATTTCATTAAAGCTGAAAAGGAAAGCATGACTGTAACACATAAGGTCACATTTACTGAGCATCTTGTGAGGATCAAACTCACAACCAATAACTTGCAAGATACTGCATTAAACCGATACCCTGAAAGGAATGGCGTGTTTATTTGAATCCGAACTAGTTTATTTATTTTAATATGTTTAGCAGTACTTAACTCATATTTAAAGATCTTAACATGTCAGATTGTAAGAGAAAGTAAGATGTACAATAATAAGTAAATATATACAAAACATATATATTTTATAAATATGTAAAATGTTATGAATCTTTCAATAAGCTTACATTACTTTTTACACTTACTTTTAACAAATAAATAAAGAATAAAAGAAAGAATTCTATTTGTACATTGGCCAAACCGGGCAAATATTGTTTTTGGTAACAAATTAAAGTGACACCGGTGACGGGAAGTAACTGCGTTCTAATTGTAATAAGACTGTTTGTATCGTTAATTAAAATTGTCATGGACCGGGAAGATAAGATATTGAATTATGAAACATTTTTAAATGAAAAATTACGAGGAGATTTAAAGTAAGTTAAATCTTTTTAAGGTATTCTTAAGATTATGTACGTCAAAGCAAAGATCAGCTTTTTTAAATATCAGAAATTATTTTCAATAATTTATTTTATTGTTGCATAATTAATTAGTTCCAGGACTTGGGTTTCTTTTCTTCGAGAAATGAAACATCTTTTTACTTTTTTCTTCTTCTTCTTGAAAACAACCCAAACCTTTTTGACGTTAATACAGTGTAGATATTTCGGCAATCGATATAGGGAACCTGACTTGTGTTGAAATTTAATTAAAACAAACTCAAGTTTATTGTTTATGATGTTTGATTATAACATCCACATGGTTAGATTTTCAAGCCAAATCCTTTAACTGAACATACTGTCATTAACCTAAACGATGTGTCATACAACAACGTTCTTATGAAAACTCGTGTTCGCGTGTTTTAATATTTATGTAGAATGAACTTGCCAGATCGGTCAAACATTTGAAGAGTATATTCTCAACTACAAGAAGAAGAAAATTCGGTGATTTTTCGTTTTATTCTCCTAAATTCAAGAAATAAAGGAGAAGCTATTCCCACTTGGTGAAATGTGTTTTTCAAAAAAAATGTTTTAATTATTAAATTTCGTTTCCATCATCGTTTTATTTCATTATGCAAGCACGCGTAGGTCGTCCTGCCTAGGTCCTATTTTTATTAGTGCTAATGTAATACCAGCAGCTCTACTGATTCATTACGCAGTATAATTATCTGCGGATTTAAAGTCAAAGAGGCAGACGACAATTGCTGAAGTGAAAATGATATCCCTAACTTATCATTTGTATTTATCAAACTTTTGCTTGAATTTTTTAAAAACTGAAAAAAAAAAACATTAGTCTCTTGAACCACATGAAATGGCCCGATATCAGTAGACCAGTTAAAAAAAGAAAAATGAAAAATCATCTCGTCTCGTTTTTTTGTTTTTACTTTAAATTTGCCATCAGCAGAAGAGCAGGACTTCGGTCGTCTCTGCTACGTCGAGATTAACAAAAAGGTAAAATAAGAATTTCCCGTGAAGTACATTGAAGATAACCGATCATAACATTGTGGTTCATAAATGCGACAAAGATGAGTTGAATAATTAGAAATCATTCCTTTTAATCTACTTCTTAAAACATGTGGAAAAAAAGACCTTGTGCTATATTGTTTATTCTGTGGGTATGCAAAATAAATATATTGATCAGAATGATAATTAGAAACCGTCAACCAAAACTGTCAACATTGGTTTCTTCAGGTGGCTGGCTGGCTATGTATGTATCATGCTGCACAAATTCAAAGCTTTACTCATTATGTCAAAAAAAGTTTTTCCTTTTTTTGAAAATACCCCCCACTAGGTTTTTTGCGAGAATTTGCAATGTAAGTTTATGCTAATTTGGTCCCTTAGTTTGTGGCTAGCAGCATTCCCGATTGATTTTTGAAAATTTTGACTTTTTTAGTTATCACCGCCCAAAAGTCGAGAAGTAACTTATTCATTGATCACCCCTTTTTCCAATGTTTTAATTGATCATCAACAACACGGCATGCTGCCAAAAAACATTGGTCACATGTTGGTTTCTATTTAGTGACTAATCAGACCTGTTCTTTTTATTTTCATTTGCTTTTCTTGTTTCAGAAATACATGAGACAAAAGATTTTTAAAAATACGTACAAATATTTCAAAATGAATAATCTCTTACAATCTTGAAGTGAAGATTAAACACAAAAAAGGGGAAACACATGAAACAAAATTTTGGATTAAAATGCCTGAAAATTTTGAATAATATCCTCTTGATACCAGACTAAACAAGATTTAGTAAATATCTACTCGTTTTGATACCATTTTACCCCAAGAACACAATAAAGAGCTTGGTTCTCAAAAACTAAGATTTTAGTATTACAAGATTGATATTGTTTGAAATCTGATTTTTTTTAACATTTTTAAATTTTAATTTTTTTCATAAAAGATATTCATATAGACTTAATGTGTTTCTATTTATTCTTTAGAAAAATATTGGATCAAAGAGATAAAGTATACCAGGAAATTTCTGATTACTTGCAACTTAAATCTGTGATTGAGAGATTACAGGTAAGTTACCTTTTGAAATTTCAGACAATTGAACTAGTGAACTGCATATTTATTTCTCAGTAAGTTTTGTAGAATTTGTGTAGACATACTTATGTCCATCAATGTGGAATGAGCAAAAGACACATTTCTCATATTCAGTAAAACAAGATGATTAAATGAAGACACAACACATAGAATCACATGACCAACTAAGTACATGTCATCAGGTGCTGGTGTGGATTTGGCCATGGATTGTATATATAAATGCAACTAAAAGCATTTCTAGAGTATTATTTGCAGAACATTCACACTCTGGTCCTTCTTCCCAGGATTCTGGCATGTGGGGGGCTGTGACCCACAGTGTTGGGAGTGGCCAGACAATTTGAAATAAGGAAACCTTATCCCTTGTTGAACCTTTCTGCATTCCTAATAAAGCGAGAACTCTCAACTACCAAACAGTGAGTTGTGTTATTATTTTGTAATAACTCACTTTCATTTAGCTAGAATTAATACGCATATGCAGAACTAAATATTCAGATAAAGAAAATACCAAACTATCTTAAGCCTTTTAGCTTTGCCTGAAGTCCCTTCCTGGTGACTCTCCATCGTTCGTGACTCACTTTTCAGTTTACACTGTCGGTGCAGCCCACATGTCCATGCTGGCATGTGTTCCTTTCTACAGTTTAATTACCTCTTTGCCTACTGTCTCGCACTTCACAGTGATTGTCTTTTGTCTCTCACTTCACAGGATTTGTTTTTAGCTACTCTAAAGGCTAACCTTAGCACCACTGCTAGAGTTGATAGTCCAGTAGTTAAACACCATAAAACTCCCTACAGGGTGACTTGCGTGACAACCCGTCTTTTTTTTTTTGTTATCAATATTACTGACATAGTGAGATCCAAGTTTTCCTCGGTGATCAAAACATGTGTGCCTTCCCATCACCTCTGTAGCCATTGCGTACCTAATCCTGATCCCCTGTTTTCAATAATACATCATTGATCCTCGAATGATCAAACGTTATTGAAAACAAAGCATTTCAGTCCAGCTCTGTTGCCAGGTAACTACAACAAAAATCACACTAGTTAAGTCCCATGTTTTTCTCTGCTATTTCTTCCTTGCTAAGTAGTGCCAAATAATTAGATCTTTCTTCCGAATTCTATTTCTCCCTATTTCAATGCTAGCAACTATGTTTCCCCCATTTCCATTCTCACCTTTTAGGACTAGCCAAATTAACTAATTCTGTCCTTAGCATTTCTCCTTATAAATAAGCATTTCATTCTGTTTTTATATTTCTTATTTCAGCCAAAAATGTTTGTATATTGAATGTTGTGTAATTTGTATGTCTACAAATATCAGCATTTGTTTAATTTCTGTTTGTATGTACTTTCTGTCTTTATACTGTTATTGTATGAATTGTTTTCCTTTGTTTGACTGTGAATTTACCACACTGATTTTGTGGTCTTAAGATGGTGAACCCACGTGGTCATTTTATATCTCAAAAACAAGATGGCTGCTTGCCTCGTTGTTCAAATCTTCCGTGATGTCCCAAGACTTCTCCGTTCATGGCTCCTTTCTTTTTCTTTACTAGGCTACAGCAAGTAACTATTATTTATTATTAAATTAACCCATTCTAATACAGAACTCCTGCTACCAGAACCTACATACCGGTAACCTCATAATAATAAGTCACCAAACTTACACTCAAAACTTACAATTTTATTATTTACTGAAGTATTGTAACACATTGTATTAGTTTTGACTTCTAGTCAATTCTCAATACAATACTACCACAACACCCTGAAGATCACCAGCCACTATCAGTCTTGTAAAGTCTGTTATTGTACCTCTGCATCCAGACTCGCTTGATTTCTAAATTCGATGCTATTCCAATGCCTGTGTTAGGTAAGTCTTTGACATAAAGTTCAGATTATCTCCCCTTTTAGCCCAATCTGACAACCCTGAATGTGTGTGTGTCAATGAAAGAAATGAGCCTATTAAATATCCTTCTAAAACAATTGTGGTGATGATGTATCATTTTATTCTCTTTTTTCAAACAATAGTTTTCAAAAAAAAAATTTACTTTAGAAGAAACGTCTAAAGTAATTTTTTCTGAATATAAATCAAATCTTATTCATGTTTTGCAGGAAAATGAAACAAAAGAGCCATTGAAGACCCGTGTTGACCTTGGATGCAACTTTTATGTCCAGGCCAAAGTGTGAGTTTGTACTATTTTTATGGAAATAGAAATGTTTGATGAGTTGCTGTTGTAGCTTGTCTGGTAAGAATGATTTGTAGATGCACAAATTAGAAGTTAGATGCTCTCAAAATCAAGATGTCCCAAAATTAACTATTGAATAAAAATTATTAAATTAGCTGTGATAAACTCATTATGGAACAATATTATTCAAGCCATTTGACAATTTCAATAATTTTCAGTCCTAAAGTTACGTTCTGTTTAGATTTCAGAAAAATAATGCATCCCTTTCAAAATGCCAGTGTTACATATGTTGATAAATGATCAGGTAGTATTAGTTTCAATGATATAGATAGCAATTAGACATATTCATGGATCTCTTAATATATTTTCTTTTCTTGGGGCTTTGATTCTCATCATCAGAAGTGTTAAAATCTCCATCCTCACACTTTGTAATAGAACATTCTTGAGCCCTTTGTTGTAGAGTGAAGATTAGCAATTTAGTATTACAGGCTAGTGAGGTTGATCCTCACTGTTGTGGCTTTGTGCCAGACTAAATGAATTTCCAATAGTATAGATTTCAGAAGTGTATCTACTAATGCTAATATTTACTAGCAGCTTAATTGACATTGAGGTAAGGTTGCTTTCAGAATTACCATTCCAAAGTTTTGGTGTATTTGGATATTAAATGGTGCAAATTAAACATTAAAATGTGACATCTTTCA
>VCCN01003738.1:2948248-2963382 GCA_006491835.1 Architeuthis dux
TCAATCTTTCATTTCCACATTGTCAAATTACCTCTACCAGATGAAAATACATAAACAATTTATTATGGACAACAGAAAAAACATGTTGGAACAAAGGTAAATTCAATCATTCTGGAATCATAATTTACCAAAGATATTACAAATCACTAACTAAAAACCCAAGGGGTGGATTTTTAGCCTAAATAAGGGGTACTTTAATTCATTACCTCTGGATACAATGCAATGTTTCTGCTACTTAAAGGTCACATACAGATAAACATAAATCAGACTTTTATTACTATAAGGATAGATAGATGGAAATCAGATCATTATTGGGGTGAGCACGAACACAGACTCCAGACTATTATGGACTAATATGCTATAAACATGACTGAGGTCCCATTAGTACACACAGAAAACTTCATGGGGATAGGTATTGTGGTTCCTGAGTTACACGGTCACAGACATTTGGTGAATTATAGTAAGAGAAAATTGTGCTTATGTAGATATAAAAAATAAAATATGACCAATATTTCTGATAACTAGTAATATGAAATGATTGTAAATTTGGCTCAAGTAGAAGAGAAGAGTATTAACGGCGGAAAAGACCAAAGTTCTATTGTGAGTGGCTGGTTGAGTGTCAAAATCTAAACTAGAAGAAAGAATTCAAATGGTTCTTCGGACGATTGAACTCCTTGTTGTTTGTGTTGTAAACACAATGTTTCGGCCAATCCATTCTTCGGCCTTCAGGTGTAAAATCCATGTGTGATGGGTTAAACAGAAGTTATGCTTAAAGGGGGTAACCCTTATAGCTGAAGAATGGATCGGCCGAAACATCATGTTTACAACACAAACAAGGAGTTCAATTGTCCGAAGAACCATTTGAATATTCATGACCCTTCTCAAAACTATAGAAAAGAACCAATTGAATATTAATGACCCATCTCAAAACTATAGAAAATATCTAGAAGAAAGAAGTTGGTTCTGGACTATAGCAAGGCCCCATTCCACAAAAACTTCAGTCTAGTATTTATAAAATGTGAAATAATCTTGTGAAGTAGAAATTCATAAAAAATAAAGGAAATAGAGGGCATAGGACAGGGATGGCGAACATGTAACACGCAAAAACATTTTATTGGTACGCATTTTTTGTTAGTGATTTTATTTTTTTTTAAATCGGCAACCTTTAATTTATCAGCTCAGTTTGGATTGTCTAAACAGACTTCTTTAAGAATGCTTTCAAGCATTTTGTTCTTTCTTCTTAAAATAATTTGTAAAATCCAAAAATATAATAAAAATGATTATCTGCTGCTCAAATATTCCCCGTGAGGGGATTTTCTTAGAAGATTATCGCCAATGTAGGCACGCATTATCAAAAAGGTTCACCATCTCTGGCATAGCTACATAGCACCCGGAATCAATTTTGTAAATAATTTTATTGACAAGTTGCACTTTCTTCTTACTCTTCTTTAATAGGCCTCATATTTTTTTACTGCAATTGATTGCACATATTTTCAAGGACTTTTGTCCAGTGGGGACTTAAGTATTGAGGTTCCTGAGAAAGGGCGCTTTCTATAAAGTGTACATTTATTATTAATTATTATTATTATTATTATAGGATAAAGCGGCAAAAAACATTTGAATACTTGAAAAATGTTTAATTTATTCTGACAGCATCAAATTAATAAGGTATTTTGATACAAAATTTGAAAAATATGAAGAAAATAAAAAGAGTTTCAAATATACATAGCTGCAAAAGAGGAAAACAAAAGTTAACAGTCCTGTCTCACTTCCAACTAAATCTGTATTGATGTGTGTGTTTGCCTACACGCCCACATACATTGTAGGAAAAGTACCAAAGGAAAGGAAGGTTTTTTTTAAAGGTTAGGTTGCCCACTTACACTTACAAATGGCAGCCATTAGATGGACCACCTCCTAACCTCTTTTATGAAAGCAAGGCAATATGTTTTGAATTTTGACACAACAGGATTCTGTAAGACAATCCAATGGCAGGTACAACAATTCATATATAATATACAGTCACACAAACACTACTAATGCCTATGATACTACACCATAAAAATTTCAAGTGGCAATTAATTTGAAAATTGATGACCTGTGTTTGCATAACAGCCCAAAGCAATGAAAGTATTTCTTAGATATACTTTTCATTGTAACATTTGTTGACAAAACAAACAAGTTCATTTCTGCTGACACGAATCCTGTCACTCAAATCCCTAGAGATCATATTCATGCATTGAAAGGAAAAGTTCATAACCAACAAATGTCAACCCTGCATATTAATTGGCACAAATTTCCACCGATCAATCACATCAGGTTTATCCAATTACTATGAACCAGGATACTGATACTGACACTGAGAGACTCAATAACTCTTTAATTAAAACAAGGAGAAAAAAACAAAAACATTGAAGTACAAGCCTGGCTGCTGCAGGGTCAAACTCCACTCCTACTCCAGCTGAAGATGATTACTGCAATTTTTGTCACTAAAACTATTTAACTGATTGTCGAGTTGCTTCTTAGTTGCTTTTTATCACGACTGACTCAAACTGTCATTCTATGGCAATGAGTAAACACTCATACTCTTTATTTACGATCCCGTTGTTTACTTGTTGTCATAGAATTGTTGTTGGTGTTTTTTTCTTCTATGTTTTTTTTATAGAAAGGTAAATATATACTATATGCTAAGACAAACATTTGACTAACTGATGCTGTTTATGTACACTGTATGTAATCGTTCCGACTTGGAATTGACCTAGGAATGGAACTCGTTCGTAACCCGGGGCTCCCAGTATTTTCAATCTTTATAAAACATTTGTGTTGGTACAGGGATTGAAATAACCACATTTTTTGTATTACTCTAAATTTCTTTCAAATCCCTGATAACATAATTTTGTGCCTTAAATTGTACAGGTGTAAGCTGATAAACATTACACTTCCGAATATCTTAATTTTAAAAAAATCATGTTAATGCAAAACATTGAAAATATCTGAACAAATATTTATGGTTCTGTTAATATTTTGCACGTTTCTTCCTCTGAAGAGTGTCAGACGAAAACAGCTTTTTCATTATTTTGTTTGGTGTCAAATTATAGGCTCAGTTGGTAAGAGAACCACCTAGCAATCACTTGGTCGTGATTTCAAATCACAGTAGGGAAATGTTAATTTTATATGTCGGTTTAACATGACGGGATAGACAAACAGTGAAGAGATTACTCCCGTGAATTAGGTGAGGATTGTTCTTGTTACAAGGGAAAAATAAACTTGGATTGGAGTTTGACAAAAACGGGAATTTTGAAACTGTGTCATACAAAAAGAAAGACATTTGTGGCCGCAATCATTCAATTAGGAAAGATAAAACAACAATTACAAAACGAAAGATTTTTTTCTTTGATATTTTGAAAATATTTCTTGAAATTGTTAGCAATATTAATACAGCAGAATTGAGTAAAATTATAGACATTACCAATGTAAGAAAGTTCTAGACTTTCATCTTATAAGCCCATGTCATTTATTTCTGTTTGTTTGTTCGTTTCTGTCATGCTAAAGCAAACAGAGGGAGAGGAAGGGGGTAAAGCAAGGCTCTACTGTATCTATGTGTTCACATACCCTAAGCAAACAGAAAGAGAGGAGAGGGGTAACGCAAGGCTCTACTCTGTGTGTGTTCGCGTCTACATCACTACTGCTGATGTCTTAGTAGTAGCATGGAAATCAATTCCACTAAATATAGGCATCTCTGTTTTTTCATGAATAAAACTGTTTTCCTCATATTAAAAAAGAAATGTTTTTTACCCAATTCTGTTGCCTTATTGTTTTAAAATTATTAAAAAACAGAAATTATGAATTGTAGAAAATCAACAGAAAAATAAGTTTTGTTTGTGGTATGTGTTTCTTTCTTTGCAATAAATACATTCATACTAAGTATATATTTGTCTAATTTATCAATATAAACACATCATTTTTGATGGGTACTCTGCTAGTAAAAGAATAATTCAGATATTAGCAAGCCAGGTGTGACATAAGGGCCAGAACTGTGTCATGTTTTAATGACCTGCCATAAGATAGTAGGTGAGGTCCTGGTTTTTGACACTATTCCTGACGATAACAAAAACATCTACACTGTACGCACAGAAAATATTGGGTACCTACTACTTCTGTAAATGGGATCAATAATTAGTACATAGTATATGAGCGTAATCTTTAGTTGTTTCACTCACTGTAGGCCTCAAGCAAAACTGAAGGCATCCCTGTAATACCCACCCTTGAGCTGGGTATCGGTTAAAAAATAAAATAATCTCCAAAGTTCTTACAATTAAATTGTCTTTTACATTTCTAAAATCTGAATGATTATAAATACTATCAAATTTTTCTAAAAGATCAGCTATTTCTAAATAAGTCACAATGGCACTAGTTTGATTAATAAGATTAGCAGTGACAACCTACATATATAATTACTGTATATGCTGGACTATAAGATGAATGGTTTACAAAGGTATTTGGAGGATTACTGCAGATTGCAACTCATCCAAGCCCCATCACTGTTATCCATATCAAACTTTGGTGGACAGTCCCCTAGTCATAATACCAGCACATTGGATGCAGTGTAATATTTGCACCGGCATATGCAGTAGTAATTTCAATTGAGCAGGCACCCACTTCTTGGTCTATTAGATCCAAGAATATCAATATTTTTTTAAATAATCTTTTTTCTGCATAATATCAGTCATACTAAATCTAACTACCAATTTTCTTATTAGTTTAATTCCACCCGAACTAAACTGAAGCTGGCTTAACCCATAAGAACCCAGACCCATTTCTACTTGAAGGAACATTATGTGGGATTTTGGGTAGGCAAATTGACACACAGTAACATGACTGCACCAGGATGTTCAGTAGATGTCACTTAGTACACTTCAGGAGTTAAAATCAAGGCTAAAATATAATATTATATAAGAGACTGTGCAGATCAATTAAATTGTATGTGACACTGGAGTCACAGTGGGTTCTTATGGGTTAATGACACGATTAACTGCTGTCAAAAAAATTCTTCTGCTGCCATTAATTCAAATACATTAGCAGACACACTTTCTGTTAAAGCAAGTGCTAAATTCTAGGGATAGGTATCAACCAACACCTAATAATATCTCAGCAATTAGTAGCTATATCTGAGAGAATGTTTTTTTTAGGAAATAAAATCCTGAGGCTCACAGAAGGCAGTGTTTTTATTTGTCATCCTAACTGAGTCAAACAATCATTTCATTATAGAGAGAAACTCTTTGAAATAAAGAATCATCTCAATTGAGAAAACTGTGATCAAAGTTATTAGTGAAGCAGTTATGGCTACAGCTAGGTGGTAACTCAAGGAAGTGGAATTCTCAGGTATAAGGTTAAAAGGATCAAGTTTACATCTGGCACCCTAAAAATTGACGAATCAAAAAGGGACACATTGTGCCTTGACAACAGTGACTTCACTGAAATGCCAGCAGTGTTACGAAGATAAACAAATAGTCTTTGGAAGCTGTCTCTGAAATGTTCGAAGTTACTTTCATTTGATAAAAAATAGTTTTTTGGGTTTTTTTTTAAACTAACAAATTTTCAAAGTTACTAAGATACTTTCTTCCGAAGAATGAAAAGTATTTTTTGTGCTTTCAATCCATCTATTATTCGTAAAAGAGTGAGATGGAAATTAATAATCTTAAAGATTTTTAAAACTTAATCCTGTCAAGAAAAATTATGAGGAAAAAAGAAAGAAAACAGAAGCATTTTTAGAGTTTTGCTACGAAAATGTTTACATCACAATGTTTAAAACGGGCACTACTCCTCATAATTCTGAATATAGTAAAACACAAAATGAAACATGAAAGGGCTAATCAGTTAAATAAAATAGATATATTGAAAGAAACGAAGACAAAATCAAATGCAATTTAAGGAAATTAAAATAATACAACATGAATCAGTTCGATTTTCTTGTAATTTACAGTATTATTTTTGTTAAAAGTATTTTTTTAAAGTTTAAATCAAATTAACCGTAACTCTTCGCAAAGTACTGAAATGGTTGTTGTTAACTCATCGACAATTTTTGCGTTAAGATCTGATTAAGTTGAATATTTGATAGAAAATAGAAAAAACATTTTTTGCAAGCAATTTTTTGTTCTTTCAATCCATAAGACCTTCGTTGGAAATTTGTCAGTTTTGAGAAAAACTAATTTTACTATTTACTGTGAGGTAGGTAAGTGATAAATAAAAAAACAATCACCTTTTATTTCTTCAAAAACTTCTTTTTTTTTTAGTCTTGATGAATAAATGTCTGTCAACTTTAATATTGAAACTGATTAGCCCTTTCATATTTCATTAGTTTTATTCAGAATTATGAAGAGTAGCACTCGTTTTAAACAACATTGTGATCTAAACATTTTCGTAACAAAACTCTAAAAATGCTTCTGTTTTCTTTCTTTTTTTCCTCATAATTTTTCTTGACAGGATGAAGTTTTAAAAAACTTTGAGATTATTAATTTTGATCTCTCTTAATTTTAAACTTGTCAAAAAAGGTCCATGCAAATTTAAAGCTGCGATCTTCCCTAACAAACACATATTTGTTTATCTTGGTAAGACTGCTGACGTTTCAATGATGTTACCAGTGTTGAGGCAAATTGTGTCCCTTTTCGATTCATCAATTCTTAGGGTGCCAGATGTAAACTTGATCCGGTTAAAAAAAACTAGGGAAATACATGTGGCCAAAACTCACCAATTAGAAGGAAAACCTTCCAGCTATAAGAAAAGCAAGACTTTTCCCATATAACCAGTCATGTACTTGTAAAATCTGCAATATCCAAGCAGTACAGATATCAATATACATACAAGCAAATAATAAACAGCATGAAAATAGTAATTATTTTGCAGCAACCTGATAGTTTTTTTTATGTATGTTCAGTGAATATGGGAGGAAAACAGTCATTGGAACAATCAGGTTATTATGAAATAATTTTACTTCATCTTTCTAGTATCATTTGAGTGAAAATACATGATAAAAATAAAACGACTGGACAGACAAATACTGTTCAATATGATGCTTCCCTATGGACAACATAATACAATATTTACTTTTTGTAATGTAAGACTGGAAATGATACCAGTTGTGTCACCAAGATCTGGAAAGCCATGTTTGAACCAATGCTTGAGACGCTTTGCAAAGTCCAGCTCATCCACAACTCCAGCCCAGGTAATGAGGGAATCCAAGACCAGAATCTGAAGAGAAGTCAAAGAAAGAAAGGATTGGTTTATTCATGCCAAATTGTAGGTGAGAAGTGACAAGTGGAAGCAACTTGGAATGGACTAACTTTAAAATCTAATGTCAGACACTAATATCACTTTATAAAAATTCTTTTTTTGGCTATCATTACCTTTCCCGTTTCCATATGGCTGCCGCTTCAGCTGTTGCTGATAGCGGAATTGACCGAAGTCCTCTGCTGCTGCCGATGGCGAATTTAAAGAACAGCATTTTCAGGGTTTTGTTTTTCATTTTTTTAAGTAGTCTACTGATATCAGGCAATTTTATGTGGTTCAAGAGACTAGTGGGTTGGTTTTTTTCAGTTGTTTTTATTCAAACAAAAGCTTGATAAATACAAATGAACAAAGGATAAGTTAGGGGTAGTGTTTTTAGCATAAGGGTTAGTGTTGGGGTTGGTTTTAGGGTTGCTATTTTTAGGGTTTAGGGTAGTTAGGGTTAGTGTTTTAGCTTTTTAAATTTGCTGACATCAGCAGAGGCGACAGCCATATAGAAACAGGAAAGGTAATGATTGCCTTTTTTGTCAGAAATGAAATCAGCTAAAAATGCAAGAAATTAGTATACAAATTTATTTTTTCATCTGAAATTCTGTCCTCTGGAATAGTCAGAAAAATCTTTAACAAATCCTTATGCAGGTCTTCTGTTCACAGTCAAATAGTTGAAATATTTACAAGCAAACACTAATAAGTTCAAACAACTAATGCTGTGAAAACAGCTGCAGTACCTCCAACAAAGCCTTCATAAGATGATGAAGACCAGTTTCAGGCATGGTTTCAAGGCTAAAACATCATTTCCACTACCCCAGGATCCTCCAGCAATACTTCATGATATCATCAAGTGTTGTTGGTTCTCCACCACAGTGTAAGAATGCCAGATCTATAATGCAGCTTCTTCCCAATCTTTGAGGCCTCTTTATATATTTCCTCTTTTCTGGTGTAGACATTCCAAGTTTAGCCAATTATCCTAAAGTTGGCAATAAAAACTCAACCACCCACTTGAATACGTCTATCCTCATACACGGTACGGAAATATAGGAATACGTCTATCCTCATACACGGTACGGAAATATAGGAATACGTCTATCCTCATACACGGTACGGAAATATAGGAATACGTCTATCCTCATACACGGTACGGAAATATAGGAATACGTCTATCCTCATACACGGTACGGAAATATAGGAATACGTCTATCCTCATACAAGTATAAAATATGTATCTGTAGCCTTGCACCATTTTAGACTTGAACCTTTGAATCCAGGAATGTGTATCCAACTGGTTCCAGAGCTAAAAAACTGCAGTCATATTTTTGCTTATAGCAAAATCGAAACTTGCTTCCATCAAAATATTCTTCCTGCTAACAATAGTCCAAATTTTGCTAACTTAGAACTGTAAAGCAAATGTGTTCAGCTTCTTTATACATTTTGCCAACTTACACACCCAAATTCAAACTTTATTTTTGTAAAACATCTTTCACAAACAATATTGTATAGGACCAAAATGAGAAAAAGATTTAAATGCAAACCCACCATATTATCAAAATTGGATGTCCAGTCCCCTTGTTTCCAATGGACTCGATGTTCATCTTGCAGTATTGAAGAATAAGTTAAATCTTTCTTTTCATAATAGAATTTACACTCATCAGGACTCATCCACCTTGTGGCTAAACCAATTGCATCACCAATAGCAGCACCATAGATCATGCCTGCACAAACAAAAGCATTTCAAAATGGTAAGAATGCATTTTTAACTACACCTCATATGTTAGATAAATTAAAAACTTTTGTGTTTATATAAATACAGGTCTGGTTAGTCATTCAATAGAAACTGTCATGTGACTGTCTTTTGGCAGCATGCTATGTTGGGAGTGATCAATTAAAAAATTGGAAAAAGCACCGATCAATGAATAAATTACTTCTCGCCTTTTGTTGGGCAGTGATCACTGAAAAAGTTCAAATTTTTAAAAAATAAGCGTGACTGTTGCCGGACACAAACTAATGGATCCATTTAGCATAAACTTATATTGTAAATGGAACCTTCCACTAAAAACATATTTAGGGGGAATTTTTGTGTAAATGTTCAAATTTTAAGCCCTCTAGCTCCATTGGTGTGGCCTGTATGCGTGACACACACACACACACAGCCAGCCAGACTGACTTGAAAACTGAAGAAACCTATGCTGGCAGTTTTGGTTGACAGTTTCTAATATATACTAAGTGATGAATATTACTAAAAAGGAAAAAAAAGCGTAAATTTGCAAAAAATGTTATCAATTACTATCAATTAATTATGTTGAATAATGTAATTATTTTCATACCAAGAGTTGCTTTAACTACTGAACTCATTTTTTGTATTTGAGCTCTTTTCTACAGAAAGGGGTGGCAATCAGGAAGGAAATGTTGGTTAATATACCAACCAGTTCAGCTCATTCCCAGCAACAAAATATTTATATAGGCGGAGGTTCTCCAATTCCCTCCCTGCTGAACAAAGAAATTCACACACAGGACTTACACATCTGTCTGACAAGTTAATGTATGCTGCTTTCTTCAATTTCCTCACTCTCCAGCAATGTTCTCTATATTAGACCTCATTCCAGAGTGGGTAATATGAGCCTTTCTTTCGACAAATGTGGTCTACTATATCTTTTGACCTCACCTTTGGATATGATTTTCTGATGTTCTTCAGGTCTGACTTTAAGGGGATGGCTACTTTTTCTCTTATATTCTTTTCCTCATTTGCATGGAATGTTATAAACATAATCTTTTATCAAACACTTCTCGTTAGGGACCAAGTTTAGTAAAGAGGTTGCGAAGAGTGGTCTTGCTATTGAAAAGCGCCCTGATGCTTTAACTCTTGAAGTCCTAAAGAGCATGAGGCCGCACGTAAACAAACATGGCCGAAAATCCTAAAACACACTAGGCCACACTGCAGTCTTTCCTGCAATACTGCCAATTTTCACAACAATCTGCTCACAAGACACTACAATCATTTGAATGAACAAACCCATTTTTAGCTATTCTCTGCTCAATCATTACAAGACTGGGCTTTGGACTTTTCAACAGGATGTTAAGAGTTAATGTCCACAAATCCTATGGATCCATTCAGCCGTCCCATTTAACTATAATTATTAAATTTGACTAGTGTTTACCTTCATCCTAATATTAGTTGTTTTTTATACAACTTATTAATTCGGGCCACTGCTTCTATGGCAACGAATAACAGTGCAATCAGAAATAAAGAGTAAGCCTTTGGTGAGAATCAAACTCACACCCTCATTGCCAGAGGGAGACTAGTTTAAGCCTAGCTGCTTTTACCAATCGGCCATGAAGATTTCATGGATTAGCAGAAGCTGATTTACACTTATAAACTCACTCCCTACAACTGACTCTCTGCACCATATTTATGTTGTTTTATATATGAGACGTAGTAGTCTTTTGTTTAAATCAATCTTTATTATTAATGGATAAAGTATTGTAATGACACTGGTTATTAAATTTGACTAGTTTTTACCTTCATCCTAATTTTAGTTGTTTTTTTTACAACTTATTAATTCGGGCTACTGTTTCTATGGCAAAGAATAACAGTGCAATCGGAAATAAAAATAAAATTAGGATGAAGTTAAAAACTAGTCAAATTTAATCAAAAGTGGTGAGATAGTTATTACTTTGGAGGGTGTTGTTTATATCCCTTAATTCTTCCTTCAATTTTGGGATTAGTAATGACCTTTTCCCAAGTGCTATAACCACTCTCTGTATGGGTTACTAGGACATCCATATGAAGAAGTTTGTTATTGTGCTTTTTTGTTTCATTGTGAACTATATAGATGGTCTAATTGAGATTGCATAATGCAACAGGACATGTACATCCATCTGGTGGGGCCAGACTATAAATGTGTCATTCACATACATAAACCAGCCGAAAGATTTCAACAGAGTGTTACCTAAGGCAAGAGGTTTGAAATCACAGGGGAAAGTGGAGTTCCCATAACTAAGCCTTCTTCCAGCTAATACATATAGAGCCCAAACTGAAAATATGTTCTTTGTACACAAAAACAGTTTTGATACAGAACAACAATAACATGAAGAAAAGACTGGTCAAAAACTGATAATGAAAATGCTTCATCACAGAATTCAAATAACTTACGATAATTATTTCCAACTTAAATTTGTTGGTATATACATATATTGAAACAAGTCTTTAATGGTATCTGATCACACTGTTATGCTTAGCACTCGTTCTGATCTGATAAGTGCTAAGCATGTAACACAGTTTGATCAGATACCAAAGACTTGTTTCAATATTAAATATTAGCTCGAAATGATAGTGTTAATTATAATATTAACTTTTTCATATGTTGCGCATTCTGATTAAAATATTATCAACAACATATATCGGATTCCTTATATTATGATTTGTATTTGTTATAATACTACTACTACTACTACTACACACACACACACACACACACACAGGGTGGGTGAAAAGAAACTCCCTATTGGCAGCAGTACATTGGCCATAACATGTCAAAGGTGCTCTTCCAGAGTTTGTGGTTTGGTGTGGTACACCTCTTTTGCCCACAGAAAGAAGTCACAGGGTGTAAGGTCAGGGCTTCATGCAGGCCATTCATTCTAATAGGGGGTTAATTCTCACCCACGCTGTATATACATACGTGTGTACACATACAAGCATAAATCTTTCTACAAAACCATTGCTCATTACTTTTTTTATACAGGTAACAAAACACTGAAAACCTAAATGAATGTATGTTCTTTATATGAGATGTATTTCCTTATGTGTACACCTCATACATATAAATGACAACAAAATTTCAACAAAAACTGTTGATATTGGAGAAGTCGGGACTAAAGAATTTAGTTTTACCTGAGATTCTGTCACTGACTTCTACAGCATCTAACTTGGTCGAGCCCGGCGGGAGGAGTAGAGGTGTTTTTAACCGACTGGGTACATTGGTAGTATGTGTTTGCATCTGAATGTATTTCATCTGTAGAATAAAATAAAGATGATTGTTGAAATATTGTTGTATAGTTGGGTGAAGATCCATTGGGTCCAAGAAAGAAAGACTCGAAAGTTGTTTGTAAAAATATGAGACATATTTTTTATTTCATAGCATACACTTTGTCGGACGGAGAATGAAGAGTAGGAGAGAGAGATAAGGTGTGCCCGAGAGACCGTTCCCAACAGGGGAACTTGGTCTTATGCCTTCTCAGCCCTAGGCGGTCTGCCTGTCTGGCTGCTTGGGTCTCTGTCCTCTGAGCTTTTGATTTTTTTCTGTCCCAAGCTTCCTCTCGGCTCTATGGGTTTTCGAATGCCCACGCTTGTGTCATTTCCGGTTTCCACATCCTGTTTTTTTGGACATGCATATACATATTTCCTAAGGTCCCCAGGTCACTTCCACACAGGTGTTTGCCTGGAAAATTACCTTCTTGTGGTAGTATATCAAAGCAGTATACAGTTATAGAAATACAAAACCAAATTAGAGATTAATGATAATGCCTTCACCTTATTATAATTTACCAAAATCTGTCAGTCCATCCATCCATCACAGCCTACTGCAAAAACCATACAGTAACCATTTGAAATTTTCTGTGTGTACCAATGTAACCATGTTTCTAGCAAATTAGTATTTGAAAAATCATCCCCCCCCCAAGAATGGGGGGGGAGGGTTCAACAGGTGACGCAAGTATGGGATCGCCAGCGACTGACAAGGAACATCAAATCACATCTAAATTCTAGACTGGTGCTGCTCAGCCCATCAGTCAACACACTGTACAGCATACACAGAATTCCATGGGGTTTTGTAGTCATCGACCAACAAGGGTACCATTTATAGGCAAGGGTATCAGTTCTGTGTCTCAGTTGGGCTAGAGAACATCACCATTGGACTGTGGAAGACTGGCGCTGTGTCAGACATTTCCAGCTCTTTCGGCTGACAGAGTTCATGTGTGGAGGAGACCGCATAAGGCTATGGTTCCAGCCTGTCAGCAGAGTGTTGTGCAAGCTGGTTGTGGCTCTGTAATGGTGTAGGGTGTGTTCTGTTGGAGTTTGCAAGAACCACTAGTGAAACTGAAGTCTGTCTTGACAAATATCACATACACAGGTCTTGTTGCAGACCATTTGCACCCTTCTATCATCACCATGTTTCCCAGCGGTGATGGTTTCTTCCAGCAAGATAATGCAACCCCCCATGGTGTGTGGACACAAGACTAGTTACAGGAACACTTGGCTCACTTCCAGGTACTCCATTGGCCCCTGCGCATGCCAGATTTAAAAGTTGCAGACCTCACTAAATTCCCTGCAGCCACACCCAATAAACAACTCAGTTATGGACAGCACTGGACATGCCTGGATCGATATACCCACACAACGACTCCAGCACCTTGTAGACTCCATACCGTTATTCAGGTAAAGGGAGGAGCTACACAATATTAGGTAGCTGTCTCTAATTTTTGGCACTTCAGTTTATCATTGACGTTTCTCAACTAATTTTATTTTCTCAAATCTAAACTTAACAATAGTTAAATATAATATACAAAAGACTGTATAAAAATAAGGAGGTTTACTTATAATTTCAATGCAAAAAATAAAAAACATTCTGGTTAGTCACTCAATAGAAACCGTCACAGGACCAATTTCTTTTGGCAACATGCTGTATTGGAGATGATCAATTAAAAAAATTGGAGAAAAAAGTGTGAATGCAGCTGGACACAAACTAAGGGACCAATTTAGCATACACTTACATTGTAAATTGACCCCCCCACCCCCCAAAAAAAACTGTTTTTTTCTAGACATAAGGAGTAAATGTTTAAATTTTCAGCCCTCTAGCACCATTGGTGAGCCTGTACGTGTGATACATAGTCAGCCAGCCAGACTAGCTTAAAAACTGAGAAACTATATTGACTGATAACAGATTTCAAGAAGATAACATGCATGCTTATTGTATTATTGCAGTGCAATGTCCTCTTTCATAACAGACTGGTTAGCAGCCATTTTAGTTGCTATTGCCGGAATAATTACACAAGAATGGATTGCCCAGATATTCACTCACCCAATTTTTATCTACCATCATAGTGTACTATTAATAAGACCATAGTCATGATAACAGCAGTACTGTAGTGGAAATTATGTGCCCCCCGTCAGCAAAAAAAAGTCGGCTCCAGTGCAAGTGGTCAATCAGGAGCGGTGGCTGCCTCTCCTCTAGGCCAATCGGTACTCAGTTTGAGTCGACCAATTTAGCACAGGCAGCAAGAACTGCCATAAATGCTGGTCATTTTTGTTCATGGGAACTTGGCTCGTGAATACCTGAAGGTTGATCAGTGTGTGAAGGTGGATATGGATAAACAAAGGCACAAGTACAAATAGAGTTTTATTGCTGTTATCACCATTAGTCCATGACCTATTGCTTCGCTGACGGTTATCATAAGTGTACAACAACAGGCTCGGCTGATGGCTGCTACTGATACTATAAGTGTGACAGACACGTAGGAAGGGAGAGGGGAGAAAAGAAAAATTAGGTAGTTTAATAAGAGGATAGGAAGGGAGAGGGGCTGATGGCTGCTACAATAATTGTGACAGATACAGCTCTTAGTATATATATGATGATTATTTCCAATCATAAGGCTTATAGAACATAAGGTTTCAATAATCTCTCAGGATTACTCACTTGGCTTTGACAAAAAGTCACAGGTCTTCTGTAAATGTTCCATTGTGTCCAGTTCAATCACTTTTCCAATACCAGTAGAGTTTTCGCTTCCCAAGAATTATTCTAACCTATGCTATGCACATTTCCTTTCTAAGTAGCATTCTACTTTTAGTAATTAATAAAGATAAC
>VCCN01003738.1:2969636-2980073 GCA_006491835.1 Architeuthis dux
CATTAACAAAGGTCGAAGAATGAATCGGCCGAAACGTCGTGTGAACAACAAGGGGTTCAGTTGGCCGAAAAACACTTTGAATGTGCAGCAATATATTTTAGTTTTATAAACTTTTTCCAAAAGTAAAAATTAAAAAACATTCCTATAACAAACGAGTCAGTACTGTGTACAGTGACACTCTGACACAAGATGATAAAAAAAGCATAAATGCCATTCAAAGAAATAAGATTAACTCACCTGTTTATATTCTTCAATAGAATGTAATCTTCTTTGAAGATTAAGACATTTTCCTCTTTCTTCAAACGCAATAGCAGAACTTAACTGATGTGTTTGGTAGTTTCCCATATTATATTAAGAGTTCAGGTCACAGTTAAGCCGTAAGGTCACCATGAAGTCGACCCCAGTGCGAGAACAGCTTTAACAAACAAACAATAAAAGTGTGAGATTATTGAATATAGACACTTTATAAAGCATGACAATGAGGACACGCCCATGACAGATATAAAAATAAATAACTTGTGTGTCTATTAAACGATTTATAATTCGTCTACACTAAATGACATATAAACTTTTGTCGTTTAGACGAATTATAATTAATTATAATAATATAATTTAGAATCCAGTGTAAAACTCTCCTGTATGTCCACAAGGAAGGTTTTACACTGGCAAACTTATAACAAACAAAAGAATATTTGAACTAGCTTGATTTGTAAGCGCTCGGTTGCACCTTAGAACAAGAAATAACTTTTCAAATGAAAAATAACCGATTAATTTTGATGTCGGAACCAGCTTTTCTCTGTGTGACATTTACAGTCTATCCGATATCATGCATTACTATATCGGATTGCAGTACATACACACAGTTAGGAGACGACTGTTCTCTAGAAAACCAAGAATATTGTCTATAATTCATTTTTAAAAATAAGAGAAAGTGGGATAGACAACTGAATAATGGAGGCTCCCAAGACTATGTACATTTCTTTTCCTTTAAAATAAACTCAAAATTCGCTTTAAAATATACAACTACTAGTTGCATTATGATTACAGGGCGAGAATTTAAATAAATTTGTACACTACCTCTGGCCTTCAAATTTGTTGCCACATGCTTAAACACACGTAAAAGACGCATTGTTTCCCAGACATTTATCATTAATGTAGATAATAAGGCATCTGTTTTCATCCAAAATCAAAACGAAGAAAAAAAAAGTACGGGAACTTCACGGCTGAGAATCCACGTGTACATTAACGCAATAACTTTTGACGTCATCGATCTGTGTGTACACAACCACTGCTCCATTAGAAATGGCTGGGAACGAAACGGACTCAAAAGGTGAGCTCAGATGTTAGTTGTATTTTGTCCCCAAATGTTGCCTTCTTACACTCTCTTACTTTTTGCAATCACACCATAACTATCTCAATGTGTTGTTATTCTATGGGAAATATATTATAATTGTCATGAATATAGATATTCTTGTGTTTTTTTAAAAATAAAATCGTATGTGTATTGATTGATCATCATCGATGCTGGTTTATTGAGAGATAGGATGGAGATGAAATGTCATATCTCTTTCACATGATCATCCGAATGTCTTGCCTCTGTTTACTTATATCCATCTTTTATAAACCTGCGACTTTAGTTTTTAATATATATATTCCTATGCTCATTTAATTCACGTTCATTATTCTTGTATTGTAAACCCCTAATCTCAAAATCTACACATGGCTGCCGGCTTTTGGGATCTAAACCTTTCTTTCTTCCCCAGGCTTATAATTTCAGTATTTCATAAATAGGAAAGATTTTGATATATCATTTTTAAAAAAAATATTTTTTAACACAACATTGATGTTTTTGGTTAAAGACCTTGAATTAGTTGTTGCTTTCATTTGGTTTCAACATGACTAATTACTTTTTTTTCTAGTTTCATGTAACAACTACATGCAACAAGAATTGATGAACGGGACCAACTTCTTTTAATTGTGTTACTATTCTATTTATTAACAAATAGTCTTTGGTATTTTAAAAAAATAAATGATACACACAATTTGATGATGCAAACATCTTAAATCCCTGTGTAAAGCAAGGAGAATCATTCATTCGTTTCAGCTTATTTTTTTGTTGATTTTTGAGCACTTTCTTACATACGAAAGGAGGTTCCGCCTTCTAAAGAAATAGAAAAAACATTTTCGCGAGTAATTCTTTTGTGCTTTCAATCCACAAGACCTTCATTCCCTCCAGGGAATTTGTCAGTTTTGAAAAAAGTTAATTTTTTAAAAGGTTTTAGAGAGGGGGTTCTATTTACAATGTAACTATAATGCTAAACTGCGCACGTACTTTCCGCCATTTTTACGAAGTACGGCCTCGTCCGCGAAATATGCGGTTACTTCCTTTAACACGAAATATTATGCGGAAAAATTTTTTTCAAAAATTCAAAAAACTACAATGCAACATATTTATTGAATAAAGTATTCTGAAAATAAATAAGACCTGCTTTTTTCCTGACAAACACAAAATTGGTTTCTTCATTTGTCAGAATGACTGTATATTCTAGCAACCGTTAGCAGAAAATGATGTATAGTCTTTCTTTTTCGGGAAACATCCTGCCAAAAACAGATTCTTAGGTAAGAAGCCAGCAACATTGGGCAGTCGGAATCAAAACGAGGGGAAGATAAATCGTGTATACGAGTGACGGAAAATAAGGGTTCATTTTAGCATTATAGTTACATTGTAAATAGAACCTCTAAAACCTTTAAAAATTAACTTTTTTCAAAACTGACAAATTTCCTCAAGAAAAGAAGGTAATCCTTTGTTTAAAGAGCCCAAATTTCAATTGGCTATAAAATGACTACTGTTTGGCTATAAAAATGGTTATTTCTGCTTTTAACATTAGACTTGATCTAAACCCAGCAAACGACATATTGTTTTTGTTTAATTAAATGCTGTGGTCAATTGTTATTTACTAAGAACAGCTTAGTTTTGGCACAAGGCCAACACATATGGGGCACCCAGTACAAATTGAACTCTCTATAGAACTAGCTTGTTAACCATTACCTCACAACAATGCACCTATGCCCTTGGTCAATAGGGTTTGGAGAAAATTACCAGAATCTTGTAAGTGTGATCTATTTTTGTTGTTCATATTAGCTGAAAAGAGGCACTACCTGGTAGGGTGGGTTTTCAGCTAGTTCCTGCAGAAGGCCTAAATGAAGCCTAACAATATTTAATCCAGAAATAAGAAATTATTTATTTAAACAGTTAAATTTATATTTCTAGTATAAATGTATTTATTGAAAAAAAAAAAATAGTAAAGTATCCCAGCCATGATTCGATCGCACGGCAAATGTATTTATTGCAACAACAAAAATGTTTAAAAAGATATATCCCAACCCTGATTTGATCACAAGACTTTCTGATACAAGGTCTGTCATTTAAACCACCCAGCATCAGTATCTCAATATCTGTGATAAAAACCAAGTACAAATACTGTAAATCAACAGCTACTGATAGCAGTAGTATTAGTTTTTTTTTGTCTAGCTGCTTCTACAGGAAAGGCATTATTAGTAGTAATATATTTTAAAATGTACAATGTATATATAATTCAAACTGTTGACACATTTTATTTTACTGTTTTAGTTTTAAAAATCCTTATTTTTTTTTTTTCCCAAATATATATTGGTCTTGTGTCAATTTTGAACATTGTTTAATGTTTAGGTTAGGGTTAAAAAA
This sequence comes from Architeuthis dux, assembly GCA_006491835.1. Taxonomy (NCBI): domain Eukaryota; kingdom Metazoa; phylum Mollusca; class Cephalopoda; order Oegopsida; family Architeuthidae; genus Architeuthis; species Architeuthis dux. The sequence goes on from VCCN01003738.1 coordinate 2,973,361, forward strand.
ATTTAAATATTTTTCATCTTTTTTTAATAACCATATTTAGGCATAAATATAAAACTTATTATTTCTCAAACAAAAAATTTCTCAATGCAAAGAAATGAAGGTCCACATTCATTTAAATCACATCAGTCAGCGATTTTTTTTTTTTTTTTTTTTTTTTTTTTTTTTTTTTTTTTTTTTAAAGAAGATGCAACTTAATATATATATTTTTTTCCTTTTTAGGCATCTGTACTTTAAAATTATGAATGTTAGTTTTTGGCTCGGCCCATAAAATCCATTTTTTGCTTCCACATTCATGAAACTGTTTGGAAATATAGTTTAAAACCTACCCCAGTGAAATATCTAAAGCATAGAACCGTTTTCTTGGGGTAAAATTGCTTCAGCCACTTACAGCATATTTTCATCACTATAAGATTTTGGATTTTTAGTATTCTTGATTGTTAATTTCTACTCGCTTAAGGTCTGCCTTCACCGGTCGTTAAGCTTGATGTCAAGTCACTTCCTATTTATAGACTTTTAAAAAAAGACATTTTGCTAAAATCAATCGACCCATGAGAATATTTAAAAATAATGTATGGAAATGTTCATGATGGTGATAAAAAGACAGACGGCAAGGGCTTGAGCAGCTTGTGCTTGGCTCGCCACCTGAAGCCACGTTGGATTTGTGTTTGGGACTTATACTATGGATTGTGTTGTAGCGGCTCAGAGGAAGTGTCCCTTGAAAGACTCATTCCATTGCTGCAACATTGACGTGCTGTTGGACATATTGCATCAAAACTGTCAGTGTTTTTCACCTCATTTCTACTACAATGTTATACAGCTGTTTATTATGACAGTTTGTTTTTAACTCAATGCTTACTATGCATTCACAAACACACACTTGCAATGGCTTTACATGATCTCCATTGATTTTGATTGCATAATTTTGTTTGTTTTGCCATATGCATATAGCATACAACATTAGAAAAGCAACAGTTGACAAAACTTACATTTTATTTGCATCTGTCATCATCATTGTACATTCTCTATTTTAGTGGAGTATGTGTTCAATTTTATCAATGAGGTATCTACTAGATACCTCATTGATAAAATTGAACACATACTCCAGATAATCTAGAACAACTTCAACCCTGAATTCAAGATTTTAACCCATAAGAACCCACTGTGACACCAGTGTCACATACAACTTAATTGATCTGGACAGTCTCTTATATAATATTATATTTTATCCTTGATTTTTAACTCCTGAAGTGTACTAAGTGACCTCTAAGGAAGATCCTGGTGCAGTCACGTGACTGTGTGTCAATTTGCCTACCCTGAATCCCACATAATGTGCCTTCAAGTAGAAATGGGTCTGGGTTCTTATGGGTTTTAAGATGTTCATTTAAAAAAAGAGAAAACAGTCTGTTTCTGTTAAAATGTTTTAATCTATCTATATAATGAGCAGTGTGACTGTTTCTGTTTCTGTCTGTAATATGGACTCTTCCACTTAAAGGTAACAATTTTGCTGATAAAAATATCGCCTACCCACCAATTGAAACAATTGATTCTTCCACTTGAATGAATTCAATAATGTCTTTTCTAAAGGATCATCTCATAGAAATTCAAGTTTATCTGTGAATCCAGGGGTTAATTATTAAAATAATAAGTCTACATGTAAAAATGCTACAGTTTTGTACTTTTAATATTATGGACAGAAAATAGGTATTTACTAAGCTAAGTTTAGTTTTGCATAAGGCCACAACTGTAGGGGAACCCAGTAAGGATTGAACTCACTACAGTAGTAATGCTCTGTGAGACTGGCTTGCTAACCACTACTCCATGACAAGAAATCATTCAAGCTTACATATACATACTGCTTAATTTATGAACTAGTCCCTATAATTTAATATGTTGATATTTTAGTACCTAAATTATTCATAGTGCCTACTATATTTATTCTTCTTTCTACAATAATGAACAGATATACATTCTAGTAGTCTTAATAATCTCATAAGTAAGCAACACAAATATGAAAGTCAGTTGTAGGGAGTTAGTTTAAAAGTGTGAATCAAATTCTGCTAATCCATGAAAAGTCTTTGTGACTGATTGTTAAAGGCAGCCAGGTGGTCAATGAGAGGTGTAAGTTTGATACTTATCAAAGGCTTACTGTTTCCGATCACACTGTTATTCGTTGCCATAGAAACAATGGCCCAAATTGAAAGTTGTATAAAAACAGCTAGAATTAAGATGGAGGTAAAAACTAGTCAAATTTAATAAAAATAAGGTAATAAATTCTGTTGCCGATGGCTTGTGTTTATTGTACTTCTATATATTTCTATTACATCTTTCTTTATTCTTATTGTAATTTAAGCAGTGAAGATTTTGTCCCCTTATGACCTTGATAAAGGTTTGTATGTGGTCTAGTCAGTCATAATTATTTTAAATCTTACCTTTCACCTCTTTACACAGGTTACATTTGAGGTTTGTTTTTTTAGCTGTTCCTGATTTTCACTAAAATGTTTCACTGATCCAATTCTGCTAGTTGTTGCAGTCACTGCATCCAGTTTTCTCTCCTCAATCTTCAAGGGGACTGCCTACCTGGCATCACTACTGCAAGTGATACATAATAATGAATGAAATCAAATTATGGATAATTGTATATCCAATCGACAGAATATGATAATTATAATGACACTTATTAGTGAGAGCCTATATTTGCCCGGAGTCGGTGTGAGCGACTACTAAACGAGCGTCCCAAATCGTAAATGTGAATAAAGAAACGAACTTCGTGCGGGGATCGAACCCGCGACCACCTTGGAAGCCACCTATACGCGGTGCCGTTCTACCACTGAACTAACGAAGATCACATGATAGACAGGAGTCCTTTGAGGCCAACCAAGTGTAGGATAAAGGACTCCTGTCTATCATGTGATCTTCGTTAGTTCAGTGGTAGAACGGCACCGCGTATAGGTGGCTTCCAAGGTGGTCGCGGGTTCGATCCCCGCACGAAGTTCGTTTCTTTATTCACATTTACGATTTGGGACGCTCGTTTAGTAGTCGCTCACACCGACTCCGGGCAAATATAGGCTCTCACTAATAAGTGTCATTATAATTATCATATAATAATGAATGTATATGTTTGTCTCGGAACATTTTCTCATAAATGCTTGCACTAATTTCAGCTAAACCTGCATGTATTATCTAAGCATTACTTTTTTAAAATTTTTTAAGGAATTTCAACAGGATTATTAAGAAAAATAGTAACTAGAAAGCACTCGGAGAGTGCATACCTCTGCCAATGCCATTGTCAGAGGAAGTAATTGTACATGGATCCACCCAAAATTTAATCACTTCTTCTGTAGCCCATAGCCCACACTTCCATAAAGTTTAATGGGAATTTATACATAACTTTAGGAAATATTGTGTGGACAGACATTAACTTTTGGCAATGTTATATTGTGTGCACATATGACTACGACGTGAGGGAGGTAATTGTGCATGGATCCAGCCAAAATTGAATTACTTCCTGTGTAGCCTATTGTCCACCCTTCCACAAAATTTCATAGAAATTAATTGAGAACTCTTGGAGATATTGTGTGGACAGACATACAATTTTGGCGAAATTATGTGGTTTGGACATATAACTACGACGTAGGGGAGGTAATTGTGCATAGATCAGCTCCAAAATTCAACCAGTTATTCTGTAGCCAAATATAAACCCTTCCCCAAAATGTCATAGTAATTCATGGAGAACCTTTGGAGATATAGTGTGACAGACATGAAGTTTTGGCAATATGTATGTGGTTTGGACATATAACCACAGGGAGGTAATTGTGCATAGATCCTCACCAAAATGTAATCCATTCTGCCATAGTCGATGTCCACCCCTCCACAGAATTTCATTGAAATTAATTGAGATCTTTTGGAGAAATTGTGTGCACAGTCCAGAGTGTATACATAAATGTATAGAGTAAAAAAAAAGACGGAAAGATATCTCTGAATCCCCCAAATGCTACCACCTCCTCTTTCTTACCCCATTTCCCACCCTTCCACAAAATTTCATTGAAATCCATTCAGTACTTTCGGAGATATTGTGTGTACAGACGAACAGATGCGACCAAATACATATACCTCTTTTCAAATTTGTTGACCGAGGTAAATAAGATGTGAACCATAAACTCCTTAAAAAAAAAAAAAACTAGAACTCTGGTTTTATTGTTGTAGCTAAGTTTTGTCTTTTATGAGTTTTTCTTGTTAGTATTTTTTTTAATTTTTTTTCCTTAAAGGTAAATGTGCAGGATGTTGAATGCCCCCGACTTTGTCCAATTCCTTGTCACTCTTTCACAAAGTCTGTCACTTGGAAACCTCTTTCTAAAATAAGAATCCATATATATATAAGCTAGTGTCCATTGCATTATAATGCACAAAACATGTCATGCTGTGTGTCTGTTCATATCTAAGAGTGTGGACCAGATACACCATTCATAATTTGCATAAATAATCCCAAAATATGTCTGCATAAAATGGTATAACTTATAAACTCGTAGGTACCAAAACTATTACAAATTGTAGCAATGATCACAAACTTTTCTATAAAAGTTTTTATTGTATTGTAATAATTTAAATATCTTCTTTGAAGTTTTAATTGCAAGAAAATAGCATAGATTTAGTCGTAAAAAATAATAATTACTTTTGCATACTTAAAGAAGATTTTAGACTGTTTTTAATGTACATTTTTATCATCCCAAATTAACTTCCATTAGGACAGGGTTGATGTCTGCCGACAGACATTTTAATTCTGTAATTAAAAATCTTCCAAAAAATAAAGTAGCTGTTATTTATAGAAATATATGATTTGACAAAATTTAAAAACCTAATCACATTCGGTGAAATTTGAATTTATGACTATAGGAATACTTTCTTATCAATTAAATCATAGTAACAATAAATGACAATGACCCCTATCCAAATCAGGGAAATCTTTGTGCATTGTAGTTCCCAGAGATATCAGAATTATTAGAGATTGGAGTGTTAGTCTAAACAAATTACTGACTGGCTTAGCTAATTTATTATGCACAACTTCTTCAAACCAAAGCATTATCACATTCTTTCACTATTATTTTATACTAGCTCAGGCACCCAGCATTGCCTGGGAAAAAACTTCAAATATAACAACACAGGAAAGCAAATTATATTTTATAGAGATTTCATAAAATTAATTAAAGGGAGGGGGGGGTTACCTGCACACCTCCCCTTTAGAGGTCACTACCTATCCTAGGTTCATCCTTGTACACAAGTTTGCAACCCATAGGGTGTAGCCGTTTAGGGGTCTACAAAAAGTAGAGAAACAAAGAAACATTCGTTGTCTTTATAGTATTAGATACGTACATTGTTGTCAGATATAAAATTATCCATCATTTGATTTCATTGTATATATAATAAATAAATTTGTAGGTCTTGTCAGTTTAACTCGGTTGGTAAGAGAGCCGCCTTCAAATCACAAGGTTGTGATTTCAAATCACGGCAGGGAAATGTTAATTTTATAATATAGGTTAGGTTTAACGTGAAGTGATAGACAAATAGTGAAGAGTTCATTCCACTAAATGTGGTGAGGATTATTCTTGTTCTTGTTTCAGGGGGAAAACAAAGTCAACTCCAACTTGGACTGTAGTTTCAGAATGAGAAACAGTAATCATTATGTCCATGTGGTATTCTGCAATAGAGATGTTTATCATTATACATGATCACTTCATAACAAATCATATTAAAGACAATCCTTGAAAGTGGAATGATAGGATAGAAATAACTTGTATTTAAATTTTTAATCAGTTTTTCATCAGAAAGAGTTGTGAAAAGGAAGATAGAGAAGTATGGATATATAGTAGATTGACAAAATGAATCAAGGTAGCTTTTATCATTGTTACTTCAAGTTAACTCTTGCCGTACATATTTTCTGCTTGAAATCTATGTACATGTCTATCTATAAAAATCTGATTAAAAACAAGTTAAGAGCACAAAAATGTCTTTATAATACTATTGATTATTACTGTTTGTATAAGCTACCGTGAATGTAATATATATAAGATGGGCATTTAATTAGAAAAAAAAACTATGCAAATATTGTACTGCGTCAAATGTGCTGGTATTATGAGGGGGGGCATTTACTGATGCTCGATATGGAAAGTTATGGGGCTTGGATGAGTTGTAGTGATACCCTTGTAAACAATTTGTCTTCTAGTCTGGCATAATGGTAATTTCAGTGGTTACCTCCCTTTTGTAATAATGGAAATTAACTAAAACTAGGGCAGTGCCCATTCCAAAGGTGCATGTTTGGAAGTGGCCGGACTTTGTGGTATGTTTAACAGCCTGCAATTATAGTCATGTAAAATAATTTTCCATTCATCGTACGAAACCTTGGCTTCAAAGTATTTCGGTTACTTCTCTTCAGTGTTGCCAATTTAGATATTTTATATCTAAATTTAGATCATTCTAAAGAGCGGAAGTCGAGGGAGATAATTTATAGAAACTATGAAGAAAGATCTATAATCTGTAATTTTTTATTTATTTTTATTAGATTTCTCGAACTGCAACACTTCAAACTCAACACTGCACACTCAACACTGCACTGCCTTGTGTGTTTAATATATCTGGAATGTCAACTTGGTACTATTGTTGTCAAGTTATCGCATTGCATGCACACAGAGACATAGATTTCCTCAATTGTAGTTAATCAC
>VCCN01003738.1:3009990-3020903 GCA_006491835.1 Architeuthis dux
CTTTCCTTTAATCGTTTTAAGAGTAACAACTCGCCTTGGCATAGAATTAATAAGTTCTGAAAATGCAGTTTGAGGTGTTTCATACCATATTTGGCATAAGACATTCAGCAATTCTGAACGTGTTGCTGGCTTTTTAGACTTATTACACAAGTTCTTATCTAATATTGCCCATGTGTGTTCAATGGGATTCATGTCAGGGGACTGACTTGGCTAAGGAAGTTGTTTGATGCAGTATCTGAAAATTGAGCAAATCTTGATTCGTCAGAAAGAATTATGCTGCGCCAAAAAGCTAAGGGCTTATCACTCATCTCTATTGCCCATTCATCGTCTTAATATTAGTCATGGTTAAAAGGGCCTTCCTCCTGGTTGCTCATCCATTATAACCAAGTTAATAAAGATACATTTTTTTTTTTACTGTTGGGACAATTTGAAATTTTTCTGCCACTTCTAAATTTAGTAAATTTGGACACAGCATATGAGTAGCTGCTCATAAGTGCCCAATGCACCATTTTTAAATTGTAAATACATTTAATACCTGAATGAGTTATTTCGTTACCATGAAGGTTGTTCTCAACATAAAACTAAGGGTGTCTATTTACTTCTAACATGTCACTGTATGTCCATCCTCATTGTGACTTTACAATAGAAATAACCAGAGACTAAACCATCTCCGATCTTTCTTAACATTTTATGTTGACTACGCAACATCTTACATGTCTTTTTCATTGACTTTCTTACTCATGCTAAACTGCCACCCCCAAATCTGTGTCCTTTAAATATTTTAATTTCATTTAAATTTAGCATGTTTCATATAGAAATAGAACATTACATTCTTTCTGTATACTAAGATAAATTTATAATATATTGACTCTTTATCAACTTTTGCAGAAATAAACAATTTATTTACACAATGGAAGAGTTCTTTGTCTTGTCTGAAAATTATACTCCATTTGGCATCTTTATTTTTTAAAGACAAATTTGCCATTTGGAGGTATTTTCCTTTCTTTTTTCAGCTTCCCTTGTTATCATACATATTTATATAGTGAACATCACTGTATTTCAGCAATTGCAAAAAGAAAATACTCTTGGTACAATGTACTAGGTGAACTTTGAGCTAATTCCTTGAATCTTTGTTTTATGTAGTTATACCTGCAGTTGCTTTGCTTGTATGTTAAAATAAAATCTTTTGAGTTGATTTTCACTTTCAAGTTAAAATTTAGCCAAAAACTTGTAGCAAGCCAGCACTTTAAAAAAAAAAAAAAAAAAAAAAAAAAAAAAAAAAGGCCTTCTGCAGGAACTAGCTGGGGGGGGTACCACCCATAGGGAAGGTTTCAGCTAGTAGTTAAAATTTAGTAAATTTGGACACAAGTAAAGAGCATATGAGTAGCTGCTCATAAGTACCCAATGCACCATTTTTATAAAGTTGATATGTTCGTTATTCTTTAGAGCTACAATGCTCAGTTTTTTTTAATTGGAAGATTGAACACTATGAATCATAATGCAGTGTTCAAGCTTCAAAATGAAAAAAACCCTGAGCATTTTAGCCCTAAAAATAACATAAATATCAACTTTAAAAAAATGGTGAGCTGGGTAGTTATCATGTGCAGCCACTCATCGGGTAAATCTGTCTCTGGATTTAAATTGTAAATACATTTAATATCTGATTATTCTGTGGCAGCTTCCACTGCTTATAGGAAGTTGGGATTGCAAGACAGTAAAATTTTCTTGCTTTGAGGAGCAGCAATTTTTAAAAAGAAATTGTGTCTACTTTAGGATCAACAATTCAATTTCCAAACACAAGCAAATTTTCATGCATGGCCATTCACCTAAGTTAAACTTGCTGAACTTGAATGCCTATGTATATTGTATGAGAAAAGAATGAAAAAATGTTATGTTAACATAAAATATTTTAAGCTCGCACAAACTGCATTCCCATTTTCGAGGGGGAAAATAAAGTATTCAATTTTTGTATGTTTTAAAATGGAGACAATGTAAACATTTAAATTAGACCCCCCCCCCCAAAAAAAAAGCATACAAATAAACGTACCGGTTGTCTCCCTTCGTATAGTTTGTTGACACAGAATTACTTCCCTTATCCTATTCAAGCTTTTTTTTCTCCCGTGATGTAAGCATGCGTGACATGACATATACCCCCTTCTTAATCCTTACCCACCATATTCTTATTGATCGTGTCATGGTTGAATAGAGGTAACAGCTTTCTACTGCTACAACCTTGGCAGGTAAAATAGTTACAGGAAAGTGGATTGTCCAAGTGCTCACTCACCCACTATCTTCTCCATCGACCATTATGACGAGATATTTTGTGAAGAAATATAATGATAGAAGTGGATTCATACCTCTCCCAAGGTATAATTGATTGAAAATTAACTGCACACAAAATTACAAGAAATTAAAGTTATCAATATACAGTCCAAGTGGGTGTTGACTTTGTTGCTCCCCTCCCCTGGCTTAGAATGGAAGATATCAAAAATTATAATTAACATCAACATTAAATTTTATCTTAATGTGTTTTTATTGTTGTCACTATCGAAGATATGAAAGTCAACACTGTATCTTTATAATAATTGATTGCAAAACAATGATTGGATAAGAACAGTTTTAAGTTAAATTTATTTAATAAAATTCAAATAATGGGTTAGCTCACAAAATTTTAAATAAAATTGAATAAAACTATTGAATTCATGTTTTTAAAATGGAAAAAAAAAGTTCAACATATGTATATATACATACACAGCGTGTAATGCACAGATACTACTCTCTGATCCTATGCAGAAGTGCTGGGAGCGACACTTTGATCCTAGCCAAAGTGCACAGATACTACACTGATCTTAGGCAGAGGACTGGGGAGCAACACTTTTATCCTAGGCAGAGATACTCTGATCTTAGGCAGAACTGCCAATCCATACATAAATAATCTAGTCATTTTCTTTTATGAGTACTGTGCTAGTTTTCATATAAATATCTTTCAAAATCAGTTCATAAAAATTGATACAAGTCAAAGCAGTGGTGTATTTTTATAGAATATATAATTTGAAACTAAGTTTTACTGAAAAAACCCACAGTAAATAAATAAAAATGCATTTTTCACAGACAGGCGGTGACTTCTTGAAGCACAACTTTTGCATATAATTTTTCTATTTTTGTAGAATAAAAAAACGATCTACCTAAAAAATATTATTGATTTTCTGTAGAAAAACAATATTTTGTGACCGTATATGAAAAATACAGAAATCAGTTACCTAGTAAATCTACAAATTATTGAAAGGAAAATATTGAAAATGAAGCCTGTAAAATTATGTTGTAAATGGTACATAATGCAATAAAAATGAAATGCAAGCTATTTTCTGGTATAAATTATATTGATGAATAATTCTTTTGTCAGATTGATTTTCTATTCTTTCAGAGTGAAATTTAAGATTGCAAGAATAAAGTCTGATGTGGAGTATTTTTTAACAAAGGTTTGTATTTTGGGCTAACATTTGTTTACCTACTTACTATATATGGTTTATTGACATTTAATATATGAACCAACTATTATAATATATCAAGGGCCATTATTGGTTTATAGTATATATTTTTGCATCCAAATGTACTTTCAAAAGAATCCTCAAAGATTCAACAATCACTGGTTTTTTGATCGAGAATCCCTACGGCATGCTAAGTTTTATGGGTACTATAATATTTTATTTAAACACATTAGCCTTTCAATTGTTAACTTAGCATCATATAAAAGAACAAAGCAATACATTCATAATAGTATTTTAAAAAATCTAAATTTGATAGGTTTCAGTATACCTCTATACCATTCACTTGAGTAAAAAGAATTAAGTGACATTAAAAATAACGATAGTTTTATGTCAGTCTTAAGATAGTGTTATTTTTTCACAAGATGGCAAAACTCCACTGGAAAGTGTACAGTATGGAAAACTGTGAGAGTGTAGATACAAATGTACTGAATGTAAGGTAGCCTTATGCATAGATCCATGTTTTACAATATTCAATACTCGTTTAAATTATCAAAATATTTTATTTAAACACATTTATGCATATGTTACATTTATTAGATATTCTGTTGTACATATAAGTTGATTTGTATAAAAATAAAACAGTTTTAAACATGCAATGAAGACTTTTCATCAATCTTTGACGTGAAAAACCTGGCACATAAAAAATATACTTGGTTTCAAACAGGTTAAAGCAAAAGTTCTTCATTAAATAACAAAAAAAGACAAAACAAAGACAAACTCACACATTCAAATAGAATTACCTCTTTTTTAATCAATATAAAATTCCAGAATTCTATTCACTCCACACCTTATGTACAGATTTAACCCCCTCCCAAGAACCAATGCAAATGGATGCAAGACAGTCAGGATTTCTTGAATTATTTGGTTGCTGCTATAAATACCATTTTTTGGATCTGTTTACAGCCCTTTCCCATGTGCGGAAGACATTCTTGTACTTGCTCCATTTTTGCTGTGGTGTAAACACTTGATCAACTCCTCGCAGTCTCAGCAAATCTTCTTTGCCTTTCCAAATGCCTAAAAATAAATATCAAAATAAATATGAACTGTTTTGGTACAATATTAGGTAGGTTTAGAGATGGAGTTCAATTGTATTCAGCTCAGTGTTGGGGTTGCTTAAAATTGAACCTGATTGTGTTTAGAATCAGTTTCATGTTACAATTGTTTTCTTAAGCAATAGCAGACTGTTGTTACATTACCGTATATACCAGACTGTAAGATGTATGGTTTACAAGGGTATTTGGAGGACTGTTGCTCACTGAAACTCATCCAAGCTCTATAACTGTCCATATCGAGCTTTGGTAGATGGCCATATTCATAATACCAGTGCATTGGATGCAGTGTAATATTTGCATATTATTTTTAAATTAAATTTTCATCTTAAATATTCTATATAATAAGTAATGCTTCCTCCCAGCCTAATTATTACAGCAGAAAAGAAAATACCAAAATGACTGTCACAAAAAGATATTTTAATCATTCAAACAGCTAACATGAATCACCATTCTTTTTATCAATTTAAGTAAGAGACAGGAACAGAACGAGAAAATAGAAGAGAGGAATACAGATTCTAAACCAGGATAATGTTGAATTATAATCTGTTCATCAGTCAGAGAATCATTTTTTTTAATGTTGAATAATGAAAAAAAAAATCCAACTAGTATTTATATTCAACATCACTAAAAAATACATGCGTGGCCATGCTTAAAAAGTTGATATTTTTTATATTTTTAGAGCTTCAATGCTCAGTTTAAAAAAATTTTATTTTGAAGATTGATCACTCTTCATTATGATTCATAGAGTGTTCAAGCTTCAAAATAAACCTTTTTAAAAAACTGAGCCTTGAAGCTCAAAAAATAACAAAAATATCAACTTTTTAAAAATGTGTGTGGCCATTCATATACATATATTAATTCTGATAGTTATTTCTTGGGTGTAAATAAGTTGAAAGGCAATGTATTCACAAACTTCAAATCAACATTCTTATTTCTAAGACATGAATTAACAGCAATACTTTTAAGCAATGAAAGAGTTTCTGTAATTTATTCAGTGAAACTTTTCAAAGTCTTTTTTCCTTGTACAAAAATACTTGCCATGATAGGTGAATTAACAAACCTAGAATTCAATTCTAAGAAAAAACAACTTTACTTTAAAACCTTTAGAGTCCCAAGCAGTTTCAACATGGCTCTCTTTAGGGAGAATTTGTACCTAAATTCCCAATGATAAGTATTAGAGGCTCATCAGCCTTAATAGGAAAGAAGCCACTGTGACACCAGTTTCACATACAATTTAATTGATCTGCACAGTCTCTTATATAATATTATATTTTATCCTTGATTTCAACTCATGAAGTGTACTAAACGACATCTACAGAACATCTTGGTGCAGTCACATGACTGTGTGTTAATTTGCCTACCCAGAATCCCACATAATGTTCCTTCAAGTAGAAATGGGTCTGGGTTAACAAGCAATAATGACTGACAACAAAGCTATAGATGGGGCCATTTAGCTTGAAATAGCACTCATTCAACAGATAATGCCAAACATCTTCTGTAATCACTTCATAGTGAACAGATGGTTTTTCCCCATATTTTATGCAGAAACAAATTAACTTTAACTCCATTTGGTTTAAAATATGTTTGGGAAAGAAACAATATACAAACTATATGTAAAATGTAATTGTACTTTAATTGTAATGTATTTTTCAACATATTGTTTTCTAGTTCTAATAGATTTTCTATTTAAAGTAAAATAATTATTGAAAACATACAGAATTGTGAACAGAAAATACAACTTTCTATGAATATTGTATTCTGTATAACAAAGAAAACCATATTAGGAACTGTCAACATCGATTTCTTCAGTTTTCAAGTTGGTCTGGCTTGGCTATATATCATGCATACAGGCCACACCAATTGAGCTAGAGGGATGAAAATTTACTCCTTATTATGTCTAAAAAAATCCTTTTTTTGCTTTTTGAAAATTCCCCCCTAAATATGATTTTTTTCTCCATTTGCAATGTAAGTTTATGCTAAATTGATCCCTTAGTTTGTGTCCAACAGCATTCATGCTCGTTTTTTGAAAATTCAGACTTTTTTAGTGTTTACTGCCTAACAAAAGGTGAGAGAAGTAACTTATTCAATGATCACCCCTTTTTGCAATTTTTTAAGTGATCACCCCCAACGTTTGAGTGGCTAAAATAATACTAGAAAACAGGTCTGGTTAATCATTTACCACTGCCAATTAAAGTAAATTACAACCAATGAAAGGGTGAGATAGTTTGCCCAATGTAATTTTAGGGTAATTATTGAACCAAGAATGAATCTTAAGGATGTCAAAGATTTTTCTTATGTATAATAAGCTTTAAAAGGGTTTTTAATAAGGTTTACAATTTATGTTTACAATTGAAAAAAGCCATCCAGAATAGCAGCCATCTTGAAAGTTGCACCAAACAATCTTATTATATATTTGGTAGATGGCCTCCTAGTCATAATACCAGTGCATTGGATGCAGTGTAATATTTACATATTTATTTTAAAATTAAATTTCCATCTTAAATACTCTATATAATAAGTAATGCTTATTATGCTAGTTTTCTCATGTCACTTTTTTTGTCTGTTTGCTTGTTTGTTTATGAGTTGGTTTCTGTCATGCTAAAGCAAACAGACCATTTTTAACCCAATTCTGTTGCCTTATTGTTTTAAATTTATTAAAAATATGGCAAAAATAAATTGTTGTTGTTTTTTTGTTTCCAATAAATGCATTTATACTAAAATATATATTTGCATAATTTATCCATATGTAAATAATCCAAATTATTTTTTATGGGTAATATGCTAGTTTTCTTATAACTGATTTCATTCTGTTATTTACGCAGCAGGAATTCACATTCATGTGCGAATGAAAAATCGACCAGATGACAAACCCAGACCAAAATTCAATTCTGCTTATAACTTTTCTAAGTCTCAGAATTCCTCAGAGCAACATTTTCTTTAATGATGTGAATTCCACATGTCAGTCTGAGATGTCTTTAGAGAAACTTTCTGCTTCACTTAGTAGGGATTTGGGTTTTGAGCTGGAAACCATTTTGATGCCAATAAACTCAGAGGCAGGCAAGCTTTTGTCATGTCTAACATGACCAGAGATTGATTGTCTTCTCTCTTCATGTGGGTGGCAAAACTTCTGGTAAACACGTTGTAGTTTCACTAGACATTGTAATAGAGTTGGCTCAAGTGTACGGGTAGCCATCTAGACTTTGTATCTCTTCTTTTTTAGAAAGCATCACGTTGAGAGCAGTTTTCCTCAACTTAGGCAGGATTCTTTTTATCCGGATTCATTCACACATGTGCATTGGAAGTTTTTAATAAGGTTTACAATTTATGTTTACAATTGAAAAAAGCCATCCAGAATAGCAGCCATCTTGAAAGTTGCACCAAACAGTCTTATTATATATTCGGTAGATGGCCTCCTAGTCATAATACCAGTGCATTGGATGCAGTGTAATATTTACATATTATTAATATTAAATACTCTATATAGTAAGTAATGCTTATTATGTTAGTTTTCTCATGTCACTTTTTTCGTCTGTTTGCGGGTTGGTTGCTGTCACGCTAAAGCAAACAGACCATTTCTTTACCCAATTCTGTTGCCTTATTGTTTTAAATTTATTAAAAAACTGTGTGTGTGTGTGTGTATTTTTAAACATAATGTCTTGAAGTAAAACCACAATTTATTTTAAAATTAATGAAAATATTTAAACTCTGGATCAACAGCTTTTGGTACTGAAAATGTGTTTGATTTACCAAGAAAATCAGAAATTTGGAAAGACTAAAGAAAATCAATTTCATTATTTTTAATTATGTACAACTCAAAAAATATATATTCTGTTTGTATAGATATTTGGGGGGAAAGAAATCGATCTCATATTTTGGCTAATAATGCCATCAACATAACTACCAGATTATTAACAACTGAGGTAAGTTTGATCAATTTTGTTGTGGGTAGGAGCATGGGCATCCATTGCCACCTTTCCCTCCTTAAAAGTATATATTCCAGGGTGGGGGGCAAAATTATATATATATATTATATTATATATTTTCGGGGGGAAGGGGCAAAAAAGGATATATTTTGAATATATCTCAGTGGCAACCGTTACCAGTAAACAATAATACAGTCTTTATATATGGGAACATTAAGTTGGGCTTACATAAAACTATTGACTATAAGATTCCAAGAAGGCCTGCATATGCACAGTTGACCCCCCACCCCCACCAGGAGGACACATTCAACATTTATTGACAAAACAGGTTTTGGCGGTATGAAAGTAGTTTTTTGTCATACTGTCCTGACCGATTGCATGGATGAATCAACATTTACTTAGTTTGAATCATTGTTTTGTTGACATGGCTAGCATGTGTCAAAGTAAGTGTGTCTAGCTAGCACATGGTGTTCTGTCGTGGTTGGGGATGATTGCAACAAGTTATTGCAACCATCCCCAACTTAGCAGCCATATCAGATCACGTTAGCTAGACACAGACCATGCATATTTCTGTATTTTTCAACATAAACAAATCATTGGGATGTAAATATAAGGATCGTTCATCCAAATACAAATTTGTATTGCTTTCCTTTTACAAAAAAGACAGTTTTCAAAACAGTTGCAGTTTTGTACAATAAATACATGTTTAATAAAAGTTTGTTGCATTGCATTTCGTCTAATATTGAAATAAGGAGAGATTGAATAGCATCTGTAACATCTGCATATTGACTCAAGGTAAGCCTATGTTCTATGCATAAACAAACAAAACTCAATAACTATGCTATTGTTGTGTATAAATAAATAATACTATATTATTATGTATAAATAAGTAATACTATAATATTATTATAAAACAATAAATATTTTCAGAATACTATGGTCATTGAGACAAAAAGTGAATTGTTGAAATTTAATGTAATTTTAACATGTCGCAACTGTCCCTGATTAGTGTTGCAGCTGTCCCTAGGGTTGATGTCAGTTGCAACATCGGACTTCTTCCATTCAAATAAATATTCTGAATGATATGTCATATGTAATAATCTTTACATAGTAGGGGTAATTAGCAAACAGATGCAAGTTTAATATATAAAAATTTGGTTTGTCTAGTCCAAATAGTCTTTGTGTAACTGAGAGAAATGCAAAAAGTGTTGCAACCGTCCACAGTCTTCCCTACCAACCAGTGGAGTAGCAAGAGGGGGGTGTGAAAGAGGGCAGTCACCACCAGGCGCAAATGTGAAGGGGTGCAAAAATTCCTTTGGCCTGAAATACTGGCAATGTTGAATTCAAAAGTGCACACATACTTTTGTCACAGGAAAAAGATTTGCATAACATAAGATCTTTGTACATTTTTTGAATGTTCAGAGCATGGGGAATCAGAAAAATAATGTTGGCATTTGCGTAGCCATCTGCATAGCTGCCATAAAATACACAATTTATGCTATCTACTCTGCAACTCGCCACAAGATCCTATGATTAGGGTACCAAAATTTTCCTTAGGATGTCCTCTTTCAGAAAAAAGCCTTGATCTTGTTGACAGTGTCATGCTCTTTCTTGACAGCACTTGGTTTTATCTCATGGTGTTCTTGTGGTTTATGAGCAATGACAACAAATTGTCCTTTAAACTTTGTTGAGAGGCATGATATCTCTGGTGTGGCCAGAAAGAACTGCAGTTGTGTTGGCATTGTAATACTAGCAATGACCCCCTCCCCTCCCTGCCATACCTCATTAGCAAGTAGTAGATTTTAGAAGAACTTAAAAATACACTAGCATTGGTGATACGAAAGTAGAAACAGAAAAAGCAAATAATTTTGTTAAGTGCTAAAATTAGAATTCAAATCATGAGAAGGGTCATAAATTGTAACTAAAAATCTAACACAAGCAGGAAACTTAGTGATGTTGAAATTGGTTAGTGGAAAACAACAGATGTCTAAAAACAATGGTCGTTTTGTCCACTCGATAAGTACTTGTGACTTGGCTTTCCCAAGTTCGGATCAAGAATTGTGAGATTCGTGATTCCAAGCCAGGATGGACAGGAAAAGAGGATTTGAGAACTTGACAACTCCCTGGTTTCGTTCCAAGAAGGGCAGCTAACACGTAAACAGGATATCGTATGTGATGATAAGTTTCAGCTGTCGCCACCCCCTTCCTCAACAGGGATTAACTATAAATTCTGGCATACTTGATGAATTATAATTAAGTAATAGATAACTTTGCAAGAATAAAGCCTAGATAAAAGAGGCTGTTGTAGTTGCTTATACAGTTTTCATATTGCTTTGTTTTTTTTTTTACTTTACGTTTAAAATGTGAAATAATTAAATAACACACATTTT
>VCCN01003738.1:3021298-3035561 GCA_006491835.1 Architeuthis dux
ATTCTTAGGCGCTGAACACCACTGAGCCCATGAACTTACATATTTAACTGACTACTGATGAATCAAATTCTTCTCAATATACCTTTAAAAACACTATACTTCAAAAAAGAAAGAAGGTCTGTGCTTTACCGTGGCCAAGTCCAGCAAGAAATGCAGCCCCCAAATTGGTCATGTCTATGAATCGTGACTTTTCAATCACTTGGCTTGTCAAATCAGCCATGAGTTGCAACACAAATTTGTTGTTGGAAACACCACCATTGACTCTGTCATAAAATAAAATAAATTTAAATATGAATACTATGTTTTAGGAACAAAATTTGCTTTTAATAAATTGAAAAAAAAAAAAAATATATACTTTTTAAGAATAATACTCAGAAAAAGCTGATCGTTCATTCCCCCGTAAAATAAGAAAACTCATAACAAATAAGAATTTTTTTTCATATGAGTTTAGGTTCTGGATGATGGGAAAATATTCTGTCAAATTAAATAAAAATTTCAATGGAAAATCCGCCACTCCACTTACACATCTTGAGTTTCATACAAATACACACATACATGCTGTCATGACCTCTAGACAACAGGAGTTGGCTTGTGCTATTTTTGTGCTACTTGTCTAGACAGTTGACCTTGGGGTCAACCTCTGCGTCTCAAGTTTGCCATGCTTTTGGGTAAAGTCACCAGTCAGAATCAACTCATGGAACAAGACTGGTCACACCTATTTGGCGTCTCCTAAATCAAGCATATCTAAAGATCACCCGATTCTTCTAAATGCTAACCACACTCTATTCTATTTCTCCTCCCTATTTTCTCAATTACTAACAAGTACAAAGCCACTAACTAAAGCTATTACTTAAGCAGAAACAGATGAATTTAAGAACTTGACTGATCACCTTGTGTTTCTACATAGGAAAAAAGGTAGGTTGTCTTTTATATATATATATTGTTTGACTGTGACTTCCTTCGAAGCCTGTTGGCATTTTTACAAACATAACAGAATGAAATAACACTTTTTCATGCCAAAGATTTTTCATTGTATTTTATATTGGTATGTCATATCGCTGTATCTCTACCTAATGAACAGAAGTTTGACTTTACAAAAAAGAATAATAAATCATTCTTTTTGTGTCAGTAAAGTATTTAGTAAAAAGAGTTTTCATTTTTTAAGTAAAGAATTTAATATAAAGAGAACAATTAATATTTTTTGTAATTATAAATTGTAGACAGAAAATTATAAAAAAACATGAAATGAAATTAAAATTATTTAACAACAATGTACACTTATTCATTCAGGTATAGTAAAATACTAATTAGTTACAAAGCTAGTTATATTATTATCTGTCTTAATAATCAAACTTTTCAATCTAATCACAAAATTGAAATCAAATTTGTATTGGCTGTCAGCTTGTGTTTCTATTTCAGTTTAACTTTGAAAAAATTAAATACTCCAAAATAGGAAGGCAAACACCTTTTCACTTTGGATATTTCAGAATGGCCTAAAAAACTGTTGCTTTAAGTAAATATTATTATTAATTCTTATAAATGAGAAATACTGAGTGATCTGCTATACAAAATATGTGAAATTATATATTTTGTATAGCAGATCACTCATAAACACAAATAGTTAAGGTTTATAAAGCACTAAAGGACACTTCATGAAGATGACACCTTGTTTATTTTTTCATACCAGCCATTCCATGAGAGACAGAGTTTTCACAGAGTTATTACACAGGAGAAACAATATGCTAATGTGTGAAACAATGGCTGAGGACATTCTCTTCTAAGGCCAAAGCCAGGAAGACCAGCCAAAGTAGGTCAGTCAATGTGAAATACAAAAACAAAACTGGTTTGAATGTCAATGTTTATAAAGCTTAGAGTAAATTGTGAGAAAATTAAGTGAGGTGACACGGATCATTATGGATTAGTAGTAGGAACTCTTTGATTCTGTTATACAAGAATTATTATTGACATTACTATTTAAACATAAGCAAATGAGAGATAGACAAAATAATAACGGGAAGTTTTGATCTGATTTAGAATAAAGGCAATCTTAATTTATATAGAAACACTATTTACACAGCATTCTGCTATGGGAAAGGGAAATTCAAGCCAGCTAAATATCAGAGGTTCAAACGATAGAACTAATTTGTTACATTCTTTCTAGCTTAATCTTTAGTTTAGATAAAAACGAAAGACAAAACAAAGAAAGTATTTTCTTTTTAATTTTGAAAGATTCAATTTGGTGAGGGCACATGCACTTAGTCACACAGTATCAGAAAAGTAACATCCTATCTTCAAATGCTTATCTTATTCAAAATTTATTTATAAACTACCAGTCAAAAATGATGGGTTTATTTATGCATGAATCAGCACTTCTACCCAGGATCTGAGTATCTGTGCGTTCTGCCTAGGATCAAAGAGTCGCTCCCCAACCTTCTGCCTAGGATCCGGCCCTGTCGGCTGGGGCCTAGAATACGGCCACTGCATCCCAAACAGGGACCACCTGTTTTCTCACCAAAGTCGCAAGACTATTTTTTTAAAAACCTTTCACCAATGTTGCAAGATTCTATTAAAAAAACAACAAAAAAAACCTCCGACTTTCGGAAGTTTAAACTGATTTCGGCATTAAATGACCCATCAAGGGTTGATATGCTGCTAAACAAATCAATCAATCTGCCTAGGATCAGATACACAGACATTTCCTGGCATGCACAGACACACACGTACACAAATATAATAAAAGTAAATCATTGTATAAGTGAGGATAGCTAACATCAAAAATGCAGACTGAATTCTGAATAAATGAATAATATACCTGTCTGTCATGGTAAATACATGAATAAATAAATAACAAGGGTTTCTCACCTGACAGTGGAAATTGGTAGTTTAGTTTCTGTTAACATTGTCTCATAAAGTAACTTGAATCGGAAGGCTAAAGACTCTAGAATAGCCCTTACTACATGGGCTCGGTCAGTATTTGGGGTCATGCCAATCATTGTTGTGACTGCTGTATCATCATTAATTGGAGCCTGCAAAGCAAATACATTCCAGTATAGTAAAAACAAGACAATAAAAATTGAAAAATTAAGACAATTTATAGCTTGATAAATTCAACTATCTTTAGGGTATAATAGTAACTACGAGCAACTGAGTTAATACCGGAATTCAAAAGAATGAGTTATGAAGATAGGCTAAAAGTGTTAGAAAATAGGAAAGATCGGGGAGACTTATTAGAAATGTTTAAGATTATGCATGGTTTAGACGTAGTAAACCCTGATGTATTTTTACTAGAAGGGGGTACAAGGGACTGAGAGGCCACACATACACAATAGAAGCAAATAGAAGTAGATTGAATATCAGAAAATTCTTTTTTAGCAATAGAGTGGTAAGACTTTGGAATAGATTACCAGAATATGTAGTGCTATCAACAGATGTATATGATTTTAAGAAGAATTATGATGTTTATTACACCACTACAAAGGTTTAAGGCCCTAGATATTGTGTAAATATGATTGTTATGATGTGTGCTTGTCTTTAACAAAGGCTAGCACCCACCCAGCAATGAAAAAAAAAAGAACTGCTGTAATATGTCCATAAATAATAAATTAATATTTTTTTTAAACAATCATATCAATAATTATTAATTTAACGACTAGTATTGCTTTCATCTTATTTTCTGTTACCGTTTAATGCAAATCTGAACTTTATTTTTTTACAAAAAAAACTTAAGAAACTCAAATATTCGTTAAAAAATAGAAAATAGAAATAATTTTTGCAAGTAATATTTTTGTGCTTTCAATTCATAAGACCTCAATTACCCGCAAAATTTGGCAGTTTTGATGTAGTCAACTTTGTTTTGATTAATTAAATAAAACCTTGATTTAGCTATATTATAACTACCTTTTTATTTATTTTTTATTTTGAGAAGATTTAGCTAAAAATGTATGATTAAATGCTTTTCTATGACTGCTGGGATCTATATGTCCCAGGAGTCTCAAAAGGGTTAACAAACTGTTGTGTATTAAGTATTTTTTTAAAAAAACACATATCTCATAAATATTTTGGGACCATATGGGGATTAGGCACCCCAAATTTGATTCAAGACATTAGGTCAAATTTTCAGGTGACAGCTATTGTCACGTGGTACATCAGCATTGAAAAGTAAATAAACAAATTCCACATAAATCTTTTCCTCAAAATAAAAAATAAAAAAATATAGTTTAATCAAAATTTTATTTAATTTAATCAAAACAAAGTTGACTACATCAAAACTGACAAATTTCAGGGGTAATTAAGGTCTCATGAATTAATTAACCCTGAAGAAATCACAAAAATATTACTTGCAAACATTATTTCTATTTTTTATCGAATATTTGAGTTTCTTAACAGTTTTTTTTATAAAAAATTAAAGTTTTGATGCAGTCTTCCTTGTTTTGATTAAATTAAATAAAATAAAATTTTGATTAAATTATAACTACCTTTTTATTTAATTATTAAGAAAAGCTAAAAGTTTTACATGGAATTTGTTTACTTTTCAATGCTGACATACCACATGACAAACCTGAAAATTTGACCTAATGACTTGAATCAAATTTGGGGTGCCTAATCCCCATATGGTCCGAAAATATTTATGAGATATGTCAGTTTTTTTTATATACTTGATACACTACAGTTTGTTAACCCTTTCGAAACTCCTGGGACATATAGATCCCAGCAATCATAGAAACCTTGGGATATCTATGTCCTGTAAATCTCTTTTAGAAGTCTACAGGGATATTTTAATTCTGGCATTAAATACCTTAATAGGTTAGCCTTGAAAGGATTAATGTATGAAATAATGAAAATGATAGTTATTGGGTAGCTTGCAGATATATCTGAATATAATTGTATTGGCTAAAGTACATTTATTCATGTCCATTAGTGAATACATCAACATAACATCCTGTCTACCTGGGGGTACACATTTATCTTGTATTTTATCTTTTCACTTTTGAAAGTTCTTTTCTGTAGCTAAAAATGTTAATACTCAAGAATAGAAAGAGGAAGAAAGATAATGACTGCCACTTTAGATAATTGAAATCTGACATTTATTAGCCAAAGGGGGTGAACCAAAAAAACCTTCAACTCAAAAAGGCTGTCAGAATTGATTAGATTCCAGAAGAAAGGAGAATCAATTAGCAACAATAAAAGAGATTTCATCTCTCACAAGTGTTTCCTGTCACTGTCTCTACCCAACCTGAAATCTGCCAGCCATATTTAGGCCCTGGGGGTAGGAAATATGGAAAAAAGGAACATGGCTTGCTCCACTCTCAACCATAACCCCTCAGCTCAGTTAATCAACATTTCCTTTGTCAATGTTCTTGTCAAATAAAGAGCTCAGGCTCACAATAACAGTAAGCAGCAGTTTGGCCATTTTATGACCAAATTGGACAAATCTAGCACTTTTAAATAGTATTTGGCCATGAACATTTTGGTTTGGCCATATTTAAATTTTTGGCCATTTTGACTTTGTTGCAGTCAATTTTTACAGAGTTTTATTCTAATTTTGCATATCTTTTAAATTTATTATTAATGAATAAATCTACATAAAATATGTAAATAAATATCAGCTTAATTAGCACCAGATTCTTTAATTAAATGTCATCATAGTAAATTTTCGGCCATTTTGTTGCAGTAGTATTTTTAATAAATTCTTATTTTTTGGTGTGTACTGTAGTATTACAATGTTTCATAAACAATCATTATTCATTTTTTTTATGCTGCTATTCACCTTAATTTTTCAGTAGCTTTTCATAATTGCAACTTTAATTCTCAGGTCGATAAAAAAGCAACTGAAAAATTAAGATGAAGGTAAATAGTAGTATTAATTCTTTAAAAATTTAATGATAATGATTTACAATACTTCATCTAATAAAAATAAATAATAAAATAATTGCTTTTAAAAACAATTTCAGCATTTGGCCATTTTTGGCCATGTTTTTGGCCAGAAACATCTCCAACTATCTGGCAACTCTGGTAAGCAGCAGGCATACAAATGAAGGAGTTTTTCCTTTCAGAAGAGGAATGAAGGATAAAAAAAGGATAGGATGTAATACAAGTTAATAGTCATTTTTAAACTACAAAGTAATTATGCATAGTATAAGTATTAACTCCAACTAGTCTAGGAATGTTTTTGACCAATTTAAAATTGGTTTTCTTTCTTCTTAATGATGGAATTTGTAACTTACAATCCCATTCAGCTCTGCCTATAAGTTCATTATCAGTGATAGCAATTGTAAAAGTAGTTACTGAAACAGTAATAGTAATTATGATTTTAAAAACCCAACTTACCTGTAATCCACTAAAAGCAGCTACAAAGTATACACCTCCATTGTCTATTAGTTAAAAAAAAATGTTATTCGTCATTAATAGTTCTACATTTTTTCAGAGTAAAGTGGCAAAAAAGGTTAGGTTTAATTCTGAGAATTTTATTCTAATTTTGCATATCTTTTAAATTTATTATTAATGAATAAATCTACATAAAATATGTAAATAAATATCAGCTTAATTAGCACTTGATTCTTTAATTATTAAATGTCATCATAATAAACAAAACATAATTCCTAACATTTTGGGCATTTTGACTTCATAAGAAGCAAACATCAAATGACCGGAGAGAAAAAAGGTTAATAATATTATTATAATAGCTGCATCAGTGTTGCTGATGTTTGATAGTAATTAGTAGGTATGATCAAAAATTTTCACTGCAAAATCCACAGCTGATTTTAAAAAACGTAATTCAAATTTTTTAAATTCCATTCACAATTTTTTTTTTAATGTTTTTCTAGAAAATAAATTAGCCCAAATTTTTTGAAAACATATTTTCCTTAATTATAACTTAGATTTTGATTATTATAAAGTCAATGTTTCCTATATTTGGCAAAAAATCAATCATGACGCCATTTTTCCGTAGTTAAATTCATATAAATACTTAGTTTTATCATCAGTCAACTAAACTGCGCTAAAAATGTCCTACATTTTGCAATAAAAAAAATGAAAAATAAATTTTTAACACTATCAATCAGCATGTTTCAAAGGTAATGATTGATGTTTATAATCAGGTGATGACAGACAGGCTAATTTCTGCTGACATTTAAGTCCTATGGAAGACACAGGGAACATAACCCAGAATGCAGTAAAATTTACAAGATTAAAATGCACCACAGCCGTGCTGTGCAAAAAAAATCCATGTTGTTGTCTGCATCAATCATTTGCAGCCTCCCATAATTTGAAATAGCGGTCAATTCACATAAATAATAAAACAGAAAAAATTATACACCCAGTAAATATTTTTTCATCATTTTGGCATATTTAATTATTCATCCTTGTTGTGAATATCTTTATATAAGTTTCAATCAAAGTACAATATAGAAAGAGTAAAACTTTACCTTTTAAAAAAGATTTTGAGAACAGAATTTTTCAATTTTTAATTATGTTTTTAAAGTTAGATGTGGATTTTCCAGTGAAAATCTTTGTTCATACCTAATAGTAATAAAGATAAACATGAACAACCAACTATACTTGCATTTGTGATTGCAGTAAATAAAGTATTATTGCTATTTATTACAAAAATTTCAACTAATTTAGCTCTCCCACATGGTTTTTAAATGGTCACTGACCCCTATCACAAACTAAATCAGTAAAAACGAATACATATCAGAAGTTATTTGGAAATATATTTAATTAAAGAATGGTATCCCAATAACATGAACCATTAATATCTTTAGTATCCAATCCAGGACTTTCAAATTTGATATGCCGTCTGGCTTTTCCCCTCACCGCCTCCACCAGGGTAAGAATGTCTTTCACTAGTATTTCAGCAGCTTACCTCCAAAACATTACCTCCAAATCATTACCTCCAAAACATTATCTCCAAAACATTATCTCCAAAACATTATCTCCAAATCATTACCTCCAAAACATTACCTCCAAAACATTATCTCCAAATCATTACCTCCAAAATATTACCTCCAAATCATTACCTCCAAAACATTCAAATATTTGTTAAAAATAATAAACCTTAATCCCAAACAATTGATGGTGATACTTACCGGGGATAGAATCTGCAATATTGGCAAGTTCATTAACATCGTCAAAGATATCTATAAATAAAAAATATAGAATTTCAGGTTCTTAATTCCTTGACCATAAACAGAGAAATTTGAGAAAAACAGAGTTTATACAACATTCATTGTGGAAAATGTACTATGCTCATCAAATACATGCGTCTCCCGCTTTTCAAAAATTCATTTAATGCCACTTTTATCAAAAAGGTGAAATGCGAAAATAGCGTTCAGTGTTTGTTTTGCAGTGCGTCGTTATAAAGGCAGTGCACACCGTCTTCCTCTCTTCTCTACACGCCGGTCTCCTGTATCTCCCACCACCCCAACCTCTGATGACTCACTGTAACATACCATCATCACCATTTTGTGGTCTGTGAACGCTCAAAGATTTTCCCATATAAATTAATGGCAACAGCTTTTTACTGATATTACTGCGTGGGCAGTAAGATAGATATGGGGAGTGGTTTGCCCAAGAGTTCACTCACCCACACTCTTTCCTGTCAGTCATAGTGACATGCCAGTCATGATATCTGATGATGAGTGTGTAAAGATCTGGATTTATACCTTTCCCAAGGGCATTAGTGCTAGGTAAATATGAACAGCCTTAGTCGAAATTTGAACTTAGTCAGCTGATTCCTGCTTTTCATAGTGATAACCATTATGCTACCTTGCACTTCTATAAATACAAAGTTTATAAATTAAACAGAAGACAGGCAGAACAGGGAAAATATGGAAAAAAGCCCTGCATATTTTTAAAACCTTGGGAAAAGGCTAACTGAAAATTGAGCTCAGTGAAGAAGATAGTACTTACTCAAATTCTGGGCCCATTCTAATACTCGGCCTGTGTCAGAGGCAATACCTTCAGCAATATACACCAATTCAGAACCAATTTTCCACCCAACCAAAGGGTATAATCCTGAAAGGAATGAAATTCAAAGTTTTTAAAAATTGGGAAAAACCTTACAGTCAATAAGTAATTATAAAATAGGCAAATAATAAATGCATGATATTGTTGAAGAATCATGCATTTGGTGATTGATAGGGAAAAGATTCCTTCACTGATGTTCTACAAAAATCCATTAAGTTATAAACCCTAGACTGAACATTATCAATTTTAACACCAATCTTTGATTGAAATGAACCTGGAGATAAGTATCTTTTGTTCTCTTGGTTAGAAGAACTGATAAAAAATGGTTTCATGAACTAAGATGCTTCTTTGCAAAGAAATAAAAAATATCTCTGCTATTCAACATACTTAAAATAGTTTCAGCTGAGACTTTTACTGGCTGATTTTCATGTAGTTTTATTTTTATGAAAACCGTTATATAAAACGGACATTTAATTTTTTTTAAAAAGACCATGCAAATATTACGCTGTGTCCAATGCGCTGGAATTATGACTAGAAGGCTGTTTACTGAAGCTCGATATGGACAGTTATGGGGCTTGGATGAGTTGCAGTGGGTGGTAATCCTCCAAATATTCTTGTAAACCATTTGTCTCATAGTCAGGCATATACAGTAATTTAGAGGTGATAAGAAATGTATAATGATCTATCTTTACCTTTACCCATTAAGCATTCTAATACTCAGCCTGTATCAGAGGCAATACCCACAATTTCTAAGAAAATTTCTAAGAAATGTATAATGATCTATCTTTACCTTTACCCATTAAGCATTCTAATACTCAGCCTGTATCAGAGGCAATACCCACAATTTCTAAGAAAATTAATTAGTTACGTGTTAACCATTTAACAAAAATATGAACTTTTTTTTACCTGCCATTGAAGTATGTGGTACATTCCCTGTATTGAGATCAATAAAGGTACCTGATCCCATTGTGCACTTAACATCACCTACACTGAAGCAGCAATCACCAAACATGGCACCTTGTTGATCTGCTACCTGGTAAACAAAAATTATTAAAGCATTTTATTCAAATTGATTCATTCGTGTATCACTTGATAATCTCTATTCATCAAGAGTGAAAAACGTACATATCTATGTTGGTTGCCGAGGACAAACAATGTAGCGGTAGGAAATTACATTGTTGTGATATGTAGTTGTTTCCATCATAAAATATTCACTTTTAAGAGTGAAGAGAAGAAATCATAGAAAATATAAACCTGAAGAATTTGTTCTGATTTTAAGGCTTCTTTATCGCAAAAATACAAACACAATATATAATGAAATACACTCTGGTCGTGTTCGTGTATTCGCTTGTTGAAGGAAGGAGGGTAGAGAAGAATGGCATTTTGAAGTGATAGTATTGGGACTTGCCCCAAAATGCTATATCAGGTTCCGGGCTAGAATATAGGTCAAATGGCTGACCGAGGGAACAAAGAGAATGCATTCGACCAATCAGTATTTTTAGGGCGCCATGATTTTAAATTGGGAGTCAGTTAGTTAGTTGGGCACACATCAGCAGCAGATCAACAAGCTAGGAGCTTGACTCCTCACCCGTTAGGGTGGGGGAGAGAAGGGAGGAAGAAGCGAATGTGGCCTGAGCTACTACCATCATCGCTGTCAGTCCTTCAGTAAAGTAACTAGGAACAGAACAACTTGTTAGGTTTTCAACAAAACAAAACTCGCGAACTGGCCGGGCATCAAAGCTTATCAAGAGAAATAAAAGGAACCCATTTCTTTCCTTGAAATGAATGAATTTTGTCATCTTTCTTTCCGGCCACGTGGGAGAGCCTATTTCCTGTATGGACCAACTTTTTGTTTCCCATCACAGATTTTTCTCTCCCATAAATGTGCAACCCTGGAACAAGACGTTTCATGTCGGCAGAACATGTACAAGATGGTTATACTACAAATATATATGTTTTATTTTTCTCCAAAGTGAAAATTTACTATGGATATCTTCATAAAAGCTAAGAACTCATCAAGTCATGACATGAACATGGCAAACGACAAAATCTAGCAGAAATTACAAAAGAAACTCAAATATGAAATTAAAACTGCTAAAATTATAGAAAAGAAGATTATTTTAAATTTGTTAATTAATAGCAAGTTATATAAATCAACCCGGAAACATCTACCGCGGTCACATGACACTGTAAGCGAAAGACACGCAAACGATCGTCAACATGATTTGGGATTTCCTCATTGACAACAATTTTGATTCGAAAATTCATGTTATTGGTGCCGATTCTACACCCACGAATACGGGTTGCAAAGGTGGAATTATTCATTTCAGGTCAAATTAAATCATAGTGCTTATTAAAATTTCTAAATTGCATACTAACTAACTTCCTTTGTTCGATCATATTCAAGAAAGAAATATTCCAACTCTTTCTAACAATTCCTATGTTGGTGTATTAGAAACAGCAGCCATTTAACATGAAATTGATTCCATGTCACTCTCAGTGTTGAACGATTTGTCGAGGAAGTTTCAAATGCTTCTGCTCATATATTTGGAGCTGAGAGACATGACAGTTTTGTTTATGCTCGTTGCCATGCCCGAAAACTCGAGAATAAGTCAAGTTTCCAAGGGATGATATGGATTTTATTTTTAGTTAGAACATTTTAATATCATTGTCTTTTTATATACATATTGCTAATTCTGTTAGATAATTTTTATTGAAAAAGAAAAATTAAAATGTTATTATGGGAATACTATAATTTCGCTATATAGAATGAAAATCTCATTTGCATATTGTCGTTTTTTTCATTTTTCAAGAGAACCATTGACTTTTCTTTACCTTATTCTGTTTTATACATTAAAAAGATATTCAATTGACAGCTATGGAATTTGTTATTAACCATTGTAAATAAATGTTATTGTTTATTGAATAAAGAAAATTGCTCCTTCGTTTTTTTCCTTTCTGGTTGCGTTGTACTGGTTCAAAATGGGTGTAATATATGGTTGAAATAAACCCCATTGGACATGATTTCAGCCTTTTACCCAGCAGAATCTTAAAATAGAGACTTTAAAGACTAAAAAACCCAGTTGATATCTATTGTATATATGAAAATATATCTTCAGATTTCTCAACGTTTTTTGCTGTTTTTGTCCTGAAATAGAGTCAAGATATTTCTTAATCCTATTAATAACCATTTTTATGAATTTCTTGGGTCAGAATTGTATGGGAAAATGTGTTCATTTGTCTCTGTATGTTGTTTACTTCAAAAGTTATGCAATTTTTTTTTACAATTGTGCGAAATGAGCTTAGGAAGACAATGACCACAGTGTTTTTTTTAAGTATACCTTGAGCTTCATTGTTGCCCCCCATATCATAAAACCTCCTTCGGCTTTTCAATTTTTGCCATTTTTAATTTTCGAAATGCCCTGATGTGTATTTTTATAGAGACAGAAATTATCATAAAATATAAAGTTGAGTAGAGATAAAATAGTGAATGTAACTTACGATTGCAGTTATTGGGATGGCAGCACCCACAATTTTAGGATCACATGTTCCAAAATGTCCACTGGAAAAAATAAAGTACACATTTTATTTAAAGTCAAAAAAGTACAATGAATAAAGAATGAAGAATGAAAAGATAATGAAGAAGGAAAAGATAATGAAGAAGGAACAGAGGATCAAGAAGGAAAAGAGGATCAAGAAGGAACAGAGGATCAAGAAGGAACAGAGGATCAAGAAGGAAAAGAGGATGGAACAGAGAATCAAGAAGGAAAAGAGGATCAAGAAGGAAAAGAGAATCAAGAAGGAAAAGAGAATCAAGAAGGAAAAGAGAATCAAGAAGGAACAGAGAATCAAGAAGGAACAGAGAATCAAGAAGGAACAGAGAATCACAAGAAGGAAAAGAGGTTCACAAGAAGGAAAAGTGGATCAAGAAGGAAAAGAGAATCAAGAAGGAAAAGAGAATCAAGAAGGAAAAGAGAATCAAGAAGGAACAGAGGATCAAGAAGGAACAGAGGATCAAGAAGGAACAGAGGATCAAGAAGGAACAGAGGATCACAAGAAGGAAAAGAGGTTCACAAGAAGGAAAAGCGGATCAAGAAGGAAAAGCGGATCAAGAAGGAAAAGTGGATCAAGAAGGAAAAGATAATCAAGAAGGAACAGAGAATCAAGAAGGAACAGAGAATCAAGAACGAACAGAGGATCAAGAATGAAAAGAGCATGTTGAATCATTTTGCTGATAAAACAAACACTACCTTGTATCTTTGATCTCTGGGAATATTGACATTGGAATATCCAGCAGTTTGCATACCACAGCACTCCATTCCATCTGGAACAAAAACATATTCATCATCCATGTTTCTTATGACAAAATAATATACAAGTTTTCTTCAAACTAAATTTTTCTTCTACTTTCCAATGCTGATTAATAGAATTAATGCTAATTTTAGCCATCATTGCTGATTCAATATGGTATCTTGCTGAACTACAAAATATATCTGTAACCTACAGTAAATATTAAGTCTTTAAAAATAATTAATAATAGTGTAAATGACATGCAGATATTGAGAATAATGAGAAAAGCTGTTTGGAAACATTACTTTAAAACTAAAAAGTAATGTATCTTGAAATTCTACATTTAGTTATAGAACACTGAATATTATGTTTACAATATGGACAAAATTTCCTAGAAAGGCATTCCTTTATCTTGCTATAAAATCATTTACTTTCTTGCCAATGAGAGTCTAGAAAGAAGTCACCCCCCCCCCCAAAAAAAAGGATTGCCATTTTACAAAAATCATTTAAAATACTTTTTATTCTCTGCGTCAGAAAATCAAATCCATTAAAAAAATAAAATGTAACTGAAACACACATCTAGTGCTTTAAGTTGGATGAATAAAAGGTCATTGCATGAAAAACAGAACAGCTATATCTATGTTTGTGTGATGTCTGCCATCATTTTCCACCTGATTTCACAAAGAACTAGAAGCTAAAAATGATGTCTAAGACAGCAATTATTCATATTTCGTATTCACAAAGAGAATGCTTATCATAAACATAGAAATATAATACTATCAAAGTGTTAAAAAGATTCTCCCTACCCTACAAAAATGAGTGATATGTCTACAATGACACAGAGCGAGAAATGAAATTATGGGGAAGTGAAAACCAATCCCACCAAGATGTAACCTATCTTTGCATAAGATTGACAAGATAGTCCTCCCAGACATTCTTTTGGTCTCCCGCTTACATCTTTCCCCAAAACAAAAAACAAACAGGTCTGGTTAGTCACTCAATAGAA
>VCCN01003738.1:3064267-3074354 GCA_006491835.1 Architeuthis dux
CGAACATTGTCAGTTCCAAACATTTTGGTTTCAATATGGAATTATGTGATATTTAGACTCAAGTGTGTCTGATCAATGTCCCCAGGTTAGATTAGGGTCAGTGGGTCATGATTTCCGGGGCGTCAATGTTTATAAACGAAATGCATATGTCAGTGGCTGCTAAAGAGGCTGCTCGTGATTTTCAAAAGGCAGCCGCTAAAGTGTCCACCCATGTTCAAAGAGTTAAAATTACAAAAATCAATAGAAGGTTTTATTCAGCAAAGCAGGTAATAATGCTCAATTAAATTTTCACCTTGTAAAGTATATACAATGTTACAAAGCCATGACTTTTTTCCAAGGATCTCTACCAGATTGACTTAACTATATTTTACATGTATATTATCGTGTATATTAGATTATACAGAAAGTAAGAATATATCACAATGTTTAGTCTTGAGTATCTAATATAGTATTAGATACTCAAGACTAAACTATGTGATATATCCTTACTTTCTGGGTAATCTAATATACCCAGCCAAAGTTTACTTCCCCCCAAGCACTGTTAATCTTTAGAAGTTCACAAACCATCTGCCATGATTCCAATCTCTGATTAACATTTTCTATCAAATGCAGGATATTTATGCAAAATAATGAGGATCAACCTTCTCTTTGAATTTCCTGAACAAAAATATTGTTGAATACATTAAATATTTAAATGGTAAAATGAAATTAATTTTGTTTGCTTGCCCTTCTTCCTTAATAAAATATTTCTCAAACCCAGATGTGAATCAAATTTTGCTATTTCTCACAAAGACCATTTAACCCATAAGAACCCGGACCCATTTCTACTTGAAGGAAGATTATGTAGGATATAAAACAGACCAAAGGGAACACATTTCTGAAGATTTTTTTGCTTAGTAACACTGATTTGCCTTTTTATATGCATTTCCACAACATATATTGAATTTATAACTTTGCTGGTTAGATTTAACAACAAATTATTTTTCAGATGTATTTTATAACACAGAAAATCTGCAAACTGAATTAAAAATAAATACAACTGCCTCATATTGGAGGTTTTCTAAACAAACTACTGTAGCTGTAGAAAATTGTTTCAAATATTTTATTAATAATTTAATTAATTAGACATTATTCTTATGTTTACATTTGTTTAAATTAGTTTTCACAAAATGTATAAAAAATATTGTATAAGGGACTGTGCAGATCAATTAAATTGTATGTGAGACCAGTGTCACAGTGGGTTCTAATGGGTTAAACCTTCTTTTGTATCCAATATTTCTCTTTCCAAAGAAGCAATAAACTCCAAAATTTGCATTGTAATCATTGCCATTATCTTTATTATAATCATTCTTCCCATTTCAAGAGAATTTCTTTTAGCTTGGGCTACAGGGTAAGGGCTGGTGGCAAGAGAGCTGCACGAACCATCACCCTGCATGAGATGCAACTCTGAGCTAATGTTTATCAATAAACGTCTTATAAACATTTTGCTTAAAGGATCCCATTACACCAGAGTATAAAGTATCAGTAATTTGAAGATGAGGGTAAATATCTAGGGAGTTTCCCCTCACGAAAACTACCCTTCTCCTAATTCTCGTTTCACCCACAAAAACAGATGTTCTGTCTACATACAGACACATTCAGCACATGTGCCAGATAAACTGCTGTTTAAAGCATGATGATGAATAACATCCTGAGTAACACAACCAAAGGAAACTTGCAGAGCTATTAAAAAATTCTGAACAGGTTTTGTTCTAAAATGACAATCATCAAAGACACACACACACATATATATATATATATATATATGCAACTAATACATTTTACATATATAAATGTATACCTAGAAGAGCATACAATATCTAGTTTCTTGTGTTTCTTATTTTGTTACTTGCTTTCTTTTTTACTGATTGGTTCTTAGTTCTTGAAATGGTCTCCATTCTATTTTGTAAATTTTTCAGAGAAAATAAAGATCCAGTAAGTTACATAAGAAAATTAAACTTATTCAAAAGCCTAACCACAAATAATCTGTGTAACTAAGTAATTGTATCCCATACCTAACTAAACCTCATTTTCCATGGCACATATGAAATTGAGACAATACAAAAATAAAAACACAAGTCCTTCATATGATGTAGTAGTTGCCATGACAGCACATTATAAATTGCTTCTCTGTGCCACTGACTTGCCTCCCTTTTTTAGTACTCATTCAAGCAAAGCAAATAACATAACAATGAGTGGTAACTGAGCATAAAGGAAAATGGGTTAAAATTTTGTTGATACTATATTATGCAATTATTTTTAACCTGTGAAAACAATTATCTGGGTAATAAAAACAAAAAAAAATAACATTACAGATTTTTTGGGGAACCGTACAAGCGAGGAACAATTTGAGAATTACTTTTAAAAAAATAATCTGATAACATTTTTAGTAAAACCCCTTTTAGAGAGATTGCAGCCATTTTCTTTCTTACTTTTATGAGAATCTTTATTTTACTTAATATATTTTCACAATATGACATAATGTAAATATGAATTAGAAAGTTGTCTTCCATTATCAAATAATTAACCATCTGTTCATTTTATCAAACAACTGCAGTACAAAGCATTTTTGTCTGGCAAAGAATCAGTGATGCATAGATTCATCACTTCTATTGACTAGGCATTTGTTGGGGTGACTGCACATTTCTTTTTATCTGTGCATTTTGATCAGACAAAATCCTTTGGCTGGTCATTTAATATGCCCATATCTCAATTGCCTCTGCTACCCAGTAGCTGTAATTCTATATTATGACATAGCAAGGAACACCATCCAGCAGAGAGACAGACATGGAATTTGTATCCCCCAGAAAATGCCAACTCAGAAACTAGAAGATGTCTTTTTTATTTGTATCATATTATGAATAATTCTTAATTAAAACTTATAACATCAATATTCTTGAGATTATTAAATACAAAACAAAAAACCTTGACACTATTATGAAAATAACGAAATAAAAAATTGCACACACTCAAAATCATGTGTGTTGTATCTTTGTTCATAACAATAGTAGAGAATTTTATAGCGCATACAACTGAATATGTGCTCGGATATACGGACATACTGCTGTAATACAAAAGAAATGCATGAAAGTTTATTTTGCCCATCAATTTTCAAAGATGAATTCTACTTTTTTATGATTTTTAAATTTTTCACAAAAGTGTTTTTTTAATACAATAAGTAGTAAAAATTGCCAAAACCAGCTAGACACAGAATAAGTATTATAATTATTCAAATTAGACCTCATTAATCATTTTCTAAACTATTCTTGTTTCAAAGTCAAAGAATAAAATCCTAATTTTTTTCTCTTTTCTGTATAAAATTCAGATAGATTTTATATTGGTAAAGATTTATTGTGAAAATCAGATAGCCTTTATGATATTAATACTTTACGGTTTGGTGAGAAGATTTGTGTAAGGAATCAGTTTTTCACCTTCATTAAAGCCACTTAAACCACATCAAATGCCATTTTGGTATGTTAAAAGATTAATGACAACATATGTAAGCACAGAGAAAATAAAAAAATAAGAATTACTGATGGCTGAGCATTTAGAAAATATAGAAAAAGATTATGTAAGTACAGAATAGAGAGAGAGAGAGAGAGAGGATTAGGAGTATTACTGAGGAAAAGTGGAAGTAGATATTGGAGTGTGTTAGACAAAAAAATGGGCAAAGTAGGATGACGTAACTGTCAAAAATGGATTGCACCATAACTGATTTGACCGATCACTGCTAAAGAAGAAACATTTTTTCCTTATGATGCGATCCATTTTTTAATGGTTAAGCCATCCTACTTTGTCAAAAAATGAGGTAAAGATCTACTTTCGTTAACCAAGTTGAAAAAAAATAGAAACAATTTTTTTTCACCAGTAATTTTTTGTGCTTTTAATCTATTAGACTGTAATAATCTACCTGGGATTGGGATGTTTTTTAAGGTTTTACAAGTGGGGTTCTATTTACTATGTAACTGTATGGTAAACTGGACTGTTACTTTCCGTTCATTGTATGGAAGTGAGGCTTCAAAGTATTTGGTTACTTCCCTTGTGAGGCTTCTTTGATATTTTAATGATGATTTTTCAAAAGAACCTTGATGAAAGCACAGAAAAATTGTGATTAAGATATCAAAGAAACCTAGTTAACAACCTTAACAAGGGAAGTAACCGAATACTTCAAAGCCTCACTTCCATACAACGGACTGAAAGTAACGGCCATGTTTGCCATACAGTTATAGCTATTTGTAGATAGAACCCCTCTTGTAAAACTTTGAAAAACATTTTTTCTAAAAGCTAACAACTTCTACAAAAAATTGTTTCTATTTTTTTTCGACTTGGTTAAAACAAAATTAGATCTTTAGCAAAAATTGTTTCTATATTTTTTCAAACTTGCTTAACAGATGTAGGTCTTTACCAAAAACTGATTAATTGAAAAGATAGGAGGAAAGGACAGAGGTTTTAAGAAAGTGGTTGAATTGAGAGAGGGAAGTAATGACAAAAAGAGAAAAAGGAAAAAGAAAAGGAGTGGAAAACAATTAGAGAAAGACAAAGGGTAATGAGGTAGTAAGAAAGAGAGGATAATAAGGAAGGGAAGGGCAAAATAAAATAAAATATAGTGATTGAAAGAAAAAGTGAAGAGGAAATTTCTGAAGAGTTTGAAAGACAGGTCTGGTTAGTCACTCAATAGAAACAGTCATGTGATCAACATCTTTTTGCAGCATGCCATGTTGGGGGTGATCAATTAAAAAATTAGAAAAAAGGGTGATCAATGAATAAGTTACTTTCCTCACATTTTGTTGGGCAGTGATCACTAAAAATGTCTGAATGCAAGTGTGAATGCTGCCAGACACAAATTAAGGGATCAATTTAGCATAAACTTACATTGCAAATTTACCCCCACTCCCACTCCACTTAAAACCTATTTAGGAGGGAATTAAAAAAAAACAAAAAGATTTTTTTTC
This sequence comes from Architeuthis dux, assembly GCA_006491835.1. Lineage (NCBI taxonomy): Eukaryota > Metazoa > Mollusca > Cephalopoda > Oegopsida > Architeuthidae > Architeuthis > Architeuthis dux. The sequence goes on from VCCN01003738.1 coordinate 3,069,259, forward strand.
TAGAATTTTCTGAATAATGAGTAAATATTTGCAATTTCAGCTTTCTAGCTAAAATGTAATAATTATCTGGCAAATTGTCTGTACGTGTGATACATACATTGCCATCCAGAGCAACTTAAAAACTGAAGAAACCTATGTTGACAGTTTTGGTTGATGGTTTCTAATAGACAGATGGATGTGAAAAGTGGATCTGAACAGAGAAGAATGAAACAAGCTTTGTAAAGAGGAAGCCAAAGAGATAAATCACACAGAAAGTTAAATGGCAGTCAATCTGCAGTGAAATGTAATAAGTTATCTGGCAAATCCAAATCCAATAATGGGCAGAAAGATTTCAGGGAGAGACAATAGAGCATTCTGCAAGCAGACAATATCACATACCACAGATATATAAAATAATAAGAGGGACAATGGTAAGAACAGACCCAAACATAATCTGCACTTTTGATGTAAAATATTTCATATTAACTACAATTTCCGCATGTGTACACATCAATAAGAATCAATATGAGTGTGTGTGTTTGGTACAAAGCCATGATGAAAGTAAATAGACACCTCAGCTTTCAAATAAGAGCTTTTATTCAACAATTAAAAAGTTCAAAAGTATTTTATATGCAAATTAAAATTTGGTGGACATGTCATTAGCAAATTTTAATGTTTTTACTCTTTCAGGCATTGAATTTATCAGATCTGCTCTCACCTTTTTTGGGATATTGAAAACATGAAGCAAATTTCCTAGAGAAAGTTTTCTGGGCATTTTCCTAATTTCAAATCCCAAATGACCCAGACATGTTTAATAAGATTTATTTCAGAAGACTCACCCAGCCAAAAGAGTCACTTGATACATTTTTTTAATCTGCCAAATAACTATCAGTGAATATTGAGAGAAGTCTCTTGTGTAAAATACGTTTTCTGATTTGATATTCTCTACACATTCCCAAATCTTTGAATAACCAGTGTTCCAAATTGCTCCCCACACCATAAAGACAAGTTCTGCCATGTTTTATACAGTTCAAACAAATGTTTGGACTAGGATGTATCCAGACCCATACTCATCTTTGAGTATTTACTCATTTGATGGTCTGTCCACAATCTTTATCACCTACTTCTTTACCTGCAGAATGTTGACTGGTTTTAGAAGTGGCTTTTTTCTGACTGCCCTAACATTACAACACATATGATAAAGATACTGTATTGCCATTCTTAAGATGATTTGGGAACACACAGCATTATCTGGCTACTAACAATGGAAACTTTTTTTCAATTTCACATCTTGAAGACTTTTCTGATAGACATGGTCAACATGAATGAAATGCAATGCTTTCAATTATTTTAGTAGTGAATTGTACAATTATAAACTTCACACTTGAAAGTGTAATTACCCATTTTATTCTATTTGACACTGGTTCATTTTACCTTCAGATTGGCCAACAACATGCCTCTTTTCAAAAACTTATAATTCCTGTGCTCCTGGAGCATGAGGCATTGTGAAATGATTGGGTGGTTATTTCTCTTGTGCTTGTGTTTTTATAGTAAATTGAGTCAAGGAGTATATTTTTTATATTAAAAGCCAAATCTGATTAAAATAATGATGTCTACTTATAGTGCGTACGTGTGTAATGATGTTTGCATTTATTCTGTTAGATTTTTTTAACTGATTTTAACCAGACTGGGAGTCCACATTTCCTCTAATTTTCTGGGTAATGTCTATAATCAAAATTGCATTACTTTATTACTTTTAGAACCCACCCCCCTAGAAAATCTTCAAATACAAATCTGTGAAAATGTACACACACACACTTATGTATATCATTACAACATGAGCAGATCTAATTGTTCTATTGGCAGGCGATCTCTCATGATTCTGGGGAGTTAAAATCAGTCAAGACACATTGACATTTATTCTTGTTCAGGACAAGAGCACTTGTCTTCTTTTTTTTTTTTGTCACTTGCACACAGAAGGATACATTAACTGATAAGGGAAATGCCAATGAGTAGACACAAAACAAAAGTGCCCATACAGACATAATGAAGGGTTCACTGGATCAGATAGATATTCACAGCGATATTAATTTGTTCAGAACAACATTATAACATTCATAGTTATGTTCAACCTGCTCTCAAACCAGTCAAGAGAACTATTTGTATTATATCTAATGGTAGATGTGATTAGACAATGTGGAAAAGAAAGATTTAGAAAAGTGTGTTACATCTCAAACATATTTATTATCATGAAGATAAACCTCTATGCATTTTGTCGCTGTGAGCGACATCATCAGGCATGGTTTATTTTCATGATAATAAATATGTTTGAGATGTAACACGCTTTTCTCAATCTTTCTTTTCCACATTGTCTAATCACATATCTACCATTCTGTCGGATTCCCTTACATCCACATAACAAACATTATATCTAATATAAAAAAAATTATGAGTACAAAAATAGAACTTAAGAAACAGGTATTTTCCAACAAATTTTACATGTTCACTTAAAAACATACAGAAAACAACATTTGCATAAGATATAAAAGCAAACTGTACTAACACACACATAAACATATCAATTTTACAAAGTGTCCATTGGACAGCAAAGTGTATGTGTACATATAAGCATACATACATACAAATGCACCAAGTCAATATGGAACCTGAAAATGACTGGAATGGTTATGATAAAAAACGCTATCAGGCTGAAACAAGTGGCAGAGTGATAAAAGTGGCTTTATTCTTGCACAAGTGGTGCGATAAATCTATTACGGTTCATAAATATGCACTGTACTAGAAATAGGTGGAATGCTTCTTAAGTGCATTTAACAAAACAATATATGGCAGAAAGAAACAGTTTAATTTTCAATTAGAATGTTGAATTGGTTCAATTTTTTCTATTCAACAATCCATTTGGTTTATATTGTTTCCAATAGAATAGTTTTTCTGATTCTAATTTTGCTCATTATTTCTAGAGTATTAAATGGAATATATGGTTTCCATTATGTTGTGGTATGTAACCAAGACTCAAGTGGGTATGTGTATAAAAATACCCACAATTAATAAGGAAATTGAAGTAAAGAACAGAAGTCTGAGACCAAAAGGTTATCAAGGAAGTTTCATTTTAGGGTTTCTTTTTTCTGATACAGCATTACTTTTAAAAAACGAAAAGAAAAACTATCATGAGTCTTCTCTATCAAAAGACAATTTAAGAGTTTAATTACTATTTAAAATTAGTAATAAAACCAAAAAGCAAATAAATGTAATTTTGTAGTTTTCCTATTACATAAATCACTATATTCAAGAAATATTTAATTTTCCTATTAAATTATTTATTTAGTCTTATTTAAATTCATTTCTTTTAACAGGTTTCTATGTCCACAAATGGGATTGTTGTTTTGTTTTTTTATTCTTAATAATGTTTTCTGTTATAAGAAATGTGCATTCACTGCAATTAACTGGAAATTTTCAATTTCCAAAAACATTTAAGTTTCATTTATGGAAAGGAAAATATAAACTATTTTGGTATGTTAAAATTTTGGGAAATGGTTCTTTTTCAGAAACAAATACTGTTAATATTTTTTATGGTGGAAAGGAAAATATAAACTATTTTGGTATGTTAATTGTTTGGGAAATGGGTTTTTTTCAGAAACAATTACTGTTAATGTTTTTTATGGAAGTACATTGTTAACTCAATCAGGCCAGGAGCACACATAGCTGTACTTTAAATTTTGCGCCAAAAACAGTCTGCTACAGCGTCTTCAAATACAAATTGGCTGCCATTTTATCGATGCATATATTACATTTATGCACCCTCATGGGCCAAAGAGACAGTTTTACTGGCCATCTACACAAAACTATTGCTGCACAGCCAACGGGCTTGGCTCCTAGGTGATGGGGATGCTAACTTCTCTGCAATCAAAACTAAATATGCATTTTTATTATAAATATCATCTTTAATAGTTATGAATAAAATGTAGGATTGCAAATAAATAAAAACAAAATTTCAATGCTCTATTTGAACCGGTGATGGAAATTGGTTTTGGTTTTTGATATTTTCTAGAGCTAGGCTTATAACATTTTCAAAATCCACGTGAAAGTTGACCCTGAGAACAAAATTCCAATGCAGTAGAATTTCCTGCAATGAAATGATGGCTAAGTGAAAACGGAAGAAATAATTCAGTTGCCATTGCATCGAACAAAGAAGTCCTTGTTCTTGTATCCATAGTGACTGAATGAGTAAAGATATTGAGCTAAAATGTTACACGACTTCATGTCAGACCCAAGAGAACCCGTGACCAACCGGAGATGGTCGAGTGGGGACTCATGAGCTTTTCCTCCAAACCAAAAGACTTTTACAAAAACGGTATTATAAAGAATCATTGGAACAAACTTATTGATAATGATGGAATGTATGTCAATGAATAAATTCTAATTAAACACTATTTTTTCTGACCCTAAATTTGAACATTATTTAAGGGATGACCTGATAATTTTAAGGTCAATGTTAAATCGTTATTTTGCAAAAAAAAAAAAATTATTTAAAAAAAAAAAATTATTTTGACATAGTTTTTAAAACTTTTAAAAACAATTACTGAATAATAACAAATGTTAATTTTTAAGAAATAATAGTAACAAATATTTAAATTTCTCCTCAATTATTTTCAGTAGTCATTTTGAAAACAAGGAAAGTAAGGCCATCAAATAATGTAAATAGATGTAGTTAGAAAACTGGAGTTTTGCTTATCTAAGATTTTAAAAGTTATTTTGGCTACTCTATGTAATTTTATCTGTTTTGTGTGACGGGCAAAATAATCATTTTCAAACCTTTATAATAGTACAGTAACATTAAGATGACTGATATTATCTCCCTTAAAAGTTTTTTTAGATGAAAGAAGGGTGAAAACTTAAAACAATAACAGTAGCCTTAAACAAATAGCAACAGTATTAAAACAACAGTATTAAAACAACTCAACTTGTCTTCCTTACCATCAAATAAACTTCTATTATAGATAAAATACATAATATTCACAAAATAAGGTTATCAACAAGTTAAAACAATCTTAACCTTTAGCACTCTACATTCTTTTTCAAGGGCGCCAAGATTTTGTGCA
>VCCN01003738.1:3074698-3085916 GCA_006491835.1 Architeuthis dux
AATTTAAAAAACAAAACAAGCGTGAATGCTGCTGGACACAAATTTAGCATAAACTCACAGTTCAAATTGAACCCCTCACTAAAAACCTATTATGGGGAGAAAATAAAAAAAACAAAAACAAAAAGAAGTTTTTTTTAGACATAATAAGGAGTAAATGTTTAGATTTTCAGCTCCATTGATGTGGCCTGTATGCGTGATACATACAAACATACATATCCAGCCAGACTAACTTGAAAACTGAAGAAAGCTGTGTTGACAGTTTATAACATGACAACACAACTGCGAAATTCAAACACACTATAGTTTGGCGATCGCCTGCAATGGCAGAACAAACTTTTTACTCCACATCATAACGCTTGAATAATGCTTGACATTTTATACATTGTGCTAAAATAACAGAAATGAAACATCATAAAAAAACCCTGGTGCTTGGGACAAAAATTCAGACATTTTATAAGTGGCTGATACAAGACTTTTGAGTTTAAAATAGCAAAACATGTCATATTTTCTGACGTGTAATTTAACTCTTTTCTCTTCCTAATAGCTACAGTATTTATTTTTATTAATAAATAATTTTCCCATTAAATATTACCAATTCAAGTGTGGGTGTGTCAAATCTGCAATTGCACTGAAATTCTAGTACATTTTTATCAAAGATCGTTTCTAATTTCTACTTGAAAAGCATTTACGTTAACCTGAATAAGTATGTGGTTAGATGAATTAACTAACTGTGCAATATATCTGAGGAACACTGAAAAGTCTAAAAAATAATGTAAAAAAAATCAAAAAAGTAATCTTTAAAAAATGGGGGGCACAGTCGGACCTAGCGACGCCACTGCTTTTCCTCAACATTTTTTAACATAATTTCTAAAATTTTTCTAACCATTTGAATTATCTTTCAAAAAAAATAATAAAAAAGATGAAGCAGCCAAGAACACTCCTTTTCTATCTTTATTATAAAATGTCTTCTACTTAGGTTACATTTTGAAAAACCTGCCTGTTCAACAAAAGTCTGGGAATTTAAATTGAGAATTCTAGTTACTATTTGGATGTAACATCACCATGGCAATGGTGCCTGTAGAGAGTCCTTTCATTTGTCTTCCAACATAATTAAACAGCATCTAAATACAAAGTCAAACTATGAATTCTGAAAAGAGCTGTTGGCCATAGGCACCTGATCAACAGGGCTGGATTATACTATAAGACTGAGTAGGCTTAAGCCTAGGGCCCCGTAGCTAACAGGGGCCTGGAAAAATTTCTGGGATATTCATATTTTTCTCAATTTTATTTTTGACAGGACCATAACCGGATTAACCTATATGAAAACTACGCTACGGCGTAGGGCCCAAGACATTGAAAGGGCCCCAAAATAAATAGCAATTTAGAAATGTATCACTACTACTACTAGAGGGAAAATGAATTAAACAATAAAACTGTCAAAATAAGAACATTCCCTGATGTGAAGTCTGAGCGCTCACTATAACTGTTAAGATATTGTTAATAATATCTTAAAATATAATAAAAATGTCTCAACAAATATCTCTTTAAAAAATGGAATGAATATATTACACATTAGCACATAACAATCCACTTTATTCGCACAATTACTTACTTAAAATTATACACAAAATGGGGGGGGGGGCATATTGCTAATAGCCTAGGGGCCCTGGTTAATCTGGCCCTGCTGATTAATTGTCTTACAGTTTCTTCCTTTCTAGCACAATCTTTTGAGTCATTCTATAGCCTTACTAAAGAAATTCAGTTGATTAGCCAACCTTGGTAAACAAATGAATGAAACAATTCTATTGTTTTAACTGTAAACCTCTTATGCTGGCCTGGTTCTCATGCTTGACACAATAAAGATGATTGTGTAACGTTATCACCTTCTTGGAGTCTGGCGATAAACGTTCAACGACAGTTGGTTTCGTCACTCCTTGTTGTGGACGGTGTCAGGGCGCAAAATGTGTCCAGACTTCGAGAAGACGAAGGTTGGTCTCTGGAAAGAATTGGTCTGGAACGTAACGACAGATAGAGGAGACAATTTTTCTTGTAAAAGAATATACTCTGTTTATTCGTAATTCTACAGAAATCTTTGTCAAACACACACACACTCCTATACAGAGTGAGAGTGGGTATCGAGGCAGGCTTTGGAGATGACCACTCAATCCGTATCTGTGGGACACTCTCTGTCAGTCTTATTTATAGTGTGGTTGTTTATAGTTCCTAAAGGTTAAATTAATTCATCTTGTTTATTCTGTATATTTTGAATTTTGGCTATTTTGAATTCACCCATGCTCATTTATTAAACAGATTTCTATTTTTAGCTATTTTCTGTCATTAGCTAAAGTTCTTTGACCATCTATTCGATGTTTTGAATCTTATTTTCTTCATTTCTCCTAAGTTACCCTTTGACTTTATCAAAAGTACCACTGTTCTTTACAAAAGTGTCAAGTCGATTGTTTTAGTTAGTGTCAATCTGTATATTTTGAACTTTTGATATTTTCTCTCCAGTTATCTTTCTATCTATTTTCATTTATGCACCCCTTCGCTATCGTACATTTGCAATTATACATATGCAAATGCCTTCAGATGGCATAGAAAAGAAATAAAAAATAAAAAATATATATATCTGATTGCACATTAAATATTGCCTCAAACCTTACATAAGTTTAATAACATTTCATGCAACTTTCCATTTATCAAATAAAACATATTTAGATAGAAGGAACTATTATTATTTTTCTAGCTCCGACATATTTTCATTTGCTCGTGATATTTATTCGGATTTTCAGCTGCTCTAAAATTACACAATGTTTTATTCTTATATTTATGTTTTACAGGAGAAATAAAAAGCTTAAAACTAAACTATGTCACCCACGCAAGTCTAATTACTGCATGGTATCTACTGACCGATATAAGGTACATAATGTTATTTGCCAAGTACTGATCAAAAACTTTTGTTTTCAAAATTGTGTATAGCAGAATGGATTTACAATATGTTTATGGAGACCTGGTTGCAATTTTATTCTCTGGATTCATTTATAAACAATGGAGCAAGTCTGACTAGTCACTCAATAGAAACCGCCATGTGAACAATATTTTGCAGCATGCTGTGTTGGGGGTCATCAATTAGAAAAATTGGAAAAAGGGGGATCAATGAATAAGTTACTTCTCTAGTCTTTTGATAATTTTGTCATGATCACTAAAAAATGTTTGAATTTTCAAAAAACAAACGTGAATGCTAAGAGATCAATTTAGCAGAAAACTTACATTGCAAATTGAACCCCCCACTAAAAACGTATTGGGGCGCAGGATATTTTGAAAAAAAAAAAAAAGAAAAAAAAGTTTTTCCTAGACATAATGAGTAAATGTTTAAAATTCCAGCCTTCTAGCTCCACTGGTACGGCCTGTACCCATCATACATAGCCAGCCAGTCAGCCAGCCAGCCAGACCAACTGGAAAACTGAGGAAACCTATGTTTTGGTTGACAGTTTCTAATAGTACAAATTTTAAGAAGATTGACTTTCATTGTATGTGGTTGGTTCGACTAATTTCATCATCTTTGTTGTTTTGTTCTTTCACTGTGTACCCTCCTGCCTTCCTCGGATATCTTTTACAACAAACCTCATTCTATATCTTGTTCAATATTACGAGTGATTTTATCGAGATTTAAATGCATGGGTCAACGGATAGAGTAGAATAGTAAAGGCCAACAAGTTCCAGGCTCAAGTGTTGAGTCAGTTTCACTTTAGTTTGAGCCAACAAGTTCCAGGCTCAAGTGTTGAGTCAGTTTCACTTTAGTTTGAGCCATCAAGATCCAAAATAACTCCTCTTCCTACAACTATTTATGAACATTTTTATTTAAATGTTAAATAGAAATGAAAATAAACAATTGTTACTTACCTTTTATACATTGATGAATGCATTCTATCACCTGATCATATAGATTATGTGGATCAATCTCAGATAATAATGGCTTTGGATGGAGCAATTTTACCTGTAAAAGACAATGCAAACAATTATTTTTACTGAAGATAGTTTGTTTTATGGCAACAAAAAGCAACGGACAATAATAATGTCCACTACTTGTTCAACACAATCTGAGGAGATGTGTAGTATTTTACCGAAAAGAGACATGTCGATACGCAACCAGCATTTCTTCTCACTGGTGAGAAATCTTGTTGCCAGGTTGGTTATGTATGGGAGAGAAATTCTGTGGAGGGTAACAAAACAGTTGGTCCATACAGGAGAAAGGCTCTCCCACGTGGCCAGAGAGAAAGAAGACAAAATTCAGTGATTTCAGTTGATAGCTTCGATGCAAGGCCGGTTCACAGATCAATCAGGGTATTGAATTCTGTTTTTCTCTAAATCTAGCGAGTTGGTTAAATTCTATTCCTAATTGCTTTACTGAAAGAGTGACCAGTAGGGTGATCATAGCAGTTCAAATCAGGCCGTACAGGGTTTCTATCCTCCCACTCTCTCCCTCACCCATCAGGGAGTTGAACATGGTTGTTGACCCATAGCTGCTCTGAGTCCAACCGATTAACTGACTCCCGATTTAAAATCACTGCGCACTAAAAAATAGTTGATGGAGCTGATTGATCGAACACGTTTTCTTTGTTCTCTGACTTGCGTGTGACCCAAATTCTGGTCCGGAATTTGACATCCTCCAGCGGAGCGCAAAACCTACTAATACTATCCACCCCAAATTCCAGTCTTCTGTACCCTCCTTCCTTCAGTAAGCGAACACACAAACACATGGCCCGAGTGTATTTCATTACAGATGACTAACTCTACAAAGATAAATAGTTTGTGCCTAGCCTCTCAATACTAATATAACCTAAAACAATGCAGCACGCCTAGAAAGATTACTGGTTCCGTCGGTAGATGTGATTACTTCATATTAAACATAAGGCATATATTTATGTCTTAAATAAGTCTCTAATCTGTTGGGCCTATGGTACCTATTCAATCAATATGTTTATTTAGTGGAACTGTTGAAAGAAATTTGAAGCCGTTTCCACACTAAAATAAATACGCCTCCAAACAAGACATTCACAGCCAGGTCCCCAATGTACAAACCAGAAAACCAATGAGTCAAGTTAATTTGATTCTACATTGTGGCTGGCTTTTATTATTGTGCCTGGCTTTTTAGGGGCTTTTCTCAGAGGATTTAATGACACTTCAAGAAGTTTCCTTTTCCCATTCTTCCCAAAAAGAGGAAATGCTTTTCCTTTGTTTTGTTTTCTTCTCCTTTGACTCATTGCAATGAAACTAATACAACTAAGTTTAGGATGTGCTAGAAACAAGTAACACTATCAGATAGATATGTAAAACATTTACACACACACACACACACATTCACAATTCATACATGACAGCTTCCTGATTCATACACAAACACACACATTTGCATAAGTGCACATATATATACATGAATTTATATAAATACAAATAAACATTTACAGATATACAGTCAGCAGCAAAGACTACTCTAAGATTCCGTACTGACAACATGGGTGACTTACACACTGTCCAACCTTCTATGCTTGGTAACATCTCACCAACACTGCATTGTTGTTAAAAGACTTAAGTCGATCTATACCCAATTCGCCGATGATGAAAATTCTTTTGAAACTTCGAAAAGACATAACCAACAAAATTTCATATTTACACTACACTCAAAAAAGAGGTAAAATGTAAGGAAAAGCCACACTGGTTGGAAGTTTTTAGGTATTTAATAATATCCAATATTATATAGAATAAGATGTTAGGTTCTGGGCCTCAACTGGTTTGATCTTCTTTTCAAGAGGTCTGAATGTGAACTAATATATATATATATATAATTCATAGTCATCAAAATGCGACACAGTGGTGCAAAATAATTCAGTAGACCTTAGTTTTCCGAGAATGCTCGATACCTATGGTAGAGCGGATATATAATTGTTGGATAGTGGATAATCTTGAAGTGAAACCAATTGCACAATTTGTTGTGGATCAATAAAAAATCATTTATATATATGTGTGTGTATGTATGTTCATATAAAGATGTATATACATAGATATTTGCATATACAGTTACACAAACTTGAATGTTCACATGTATACACTCTGCATACATATTTTTGTATCTGTTGGCACATAAATAAACACAAATATACATTTGTATACTTAACACACAAATTTATACGTAGACATCTTTAACTTTAGATGTACATACTTATACACTCACACTTACACATGTTAACATGTGCATATTTATACAAACATATTCATTTCTGCAGCCCCACCCTTTCACATCTATTTTCTTCATACATCACATACACATATGGAAGGGCTGCTGAGATTGTGTACTCAGCCGGAAGTCATCATCAGACTTCATGCTTTAAAGGATATGACCCACACCTGTCAGTAAGAGACAAAGAGACACTGAGATGCCTCTGGCAACCTCAAGGAACAATGAATCATGCAGTATTAAAAGATTTTCTTTACTTAAAAACAAGTAGACTTTCAGAAAACAATTATAAAAATAACAATACAGACAAAAACAATTATTTGAGCATTTCCATACGAGTAAAACATGCCTAGTTCTGTTTTGCACATCTGTGCAGTTTCATCCCCTAGGACAGTGGTTCCCAACCTTTTCGAGTCACTCCCCACTTTTGTCAATAAGATTACTAGTACCCCCGCCTTCCATTTATTAAGTTGCAACAAAGAATAATTACAAATAATTAGACAGCTTTATACTAAGAATTAGTTTGATTTTATAATTGTACATCTGCTGCTGTGTATTTGTTACTAAAGAAAGCAAGTGAACATAATTAGAACACACCATTTGAAATTCCGATTTATTACAAAAAGAATAAGAATTCTGCTATCGTAACTGATATACACATCAATGTGATCTCTGTTGTTGTTTTTGTTGCTACTAGTTCTTCAATTTGTGGGTCTATTAGTGAGAGAGCACATATTAAATCATTCTCAACTTGGAGCTTATTTAGAGCCTTATCTCTAAACTGGACGTTTATTTTTACCTAATAGCCTTATTTCCTCCTTGGACTACCCAAACCCGCCACCCCCTGGGGGGGGGGGGGAATTCCCAACCCCAGTTGGGAACCACTGCCCTAGGACAACATTGAGAAACAATCAGAAGGATAAACAAAAAAGATACAGCTATAAAGACAAAGCAACATTTTGAATTGAAGTTGTGCATACAAAAAATCTGGAAAATAAGAAAAAGAATCATTTCACTACAATTTGAGAGTATTGTTGATGCATATTCACATGTGCAGTGTGTTAGTATGTTAGTAAGCAATGAAGTATTCAGTAGAAACACGAGCCCTCAGCTAAGCTAACCAAACAATCTGATCTTGCTTGTCTTTTATTCAAAGAGGTGAACACTTTACCAACTTAAAAACATCTGCTTGTAGGTTTTAAGTTTTAACTCTGTTTACATGTTCTAAGCATTTATAGACAAATTGATTAATAAAGTCATCACTTATAGAAGAGGAGTTATTTTGGTTTTGATTGTTTTGTTTAACAGCACATCGGCCCTTGGTGGGTCATTTAGTGCCGAATTTGGTTTCTTTTTGAATACACAATTTCTGTGGACAAATTAATGTAGGCACATTTTTGTAGAGTGTTTGTTGTCAAGGTATGTATATGGAATCTGTTTTTTTAATATTTTTGAGTATAGTGTCCTACCTCTCTGCAGGGCATGCAGTCAGCACATTCTAGGCCCCAGCCGACAAGGCTGGGCCCTGTTTTTTTTTTGGGGGGGGGGCAACCCTCTACAGGGGATACAATCGGTGTATTCTAGACCCCAGCCGACAGGGCATAGTTAGATGGTTAAAACTAAAGTGAAACTGACTCAGCAGTTCACTTGAAATAGAGCCTGGAATTTGTTAGCCTTGACAATTCTACCCTATCCATGGACCCAAGCGTTCAAGACAGACGTTATAGACAATCTTTTGTAATCAATGTAATGAAAGTTCTATTTTTAGGTATTTTCACCATATTTGATTAAACGTTCATAACGAATTATTTATGAATGTCTGATTGAGGGAAGCCATAATGCACAAGAAGTTATAATAGTTTTGCAAAATAATACATTGCTTACTACTGAGGTCTTTTTCTGTTCAAGATCTCATCTGATACCAACTGCATACTTAGGGAAAACAAAAACTAAAAAAATGTATATTCCGCTACATCACTAATGATATTCACAATAAAAAATAGATAAATACATACAGAGGAAGTCATTTATTTTAATCACAGATAATGTTATCAAAATCAGTCAGTCCCAAACACTTTATCAGAGGTGGCGTGGGACCTGCAGACCCTGCAACTGTGGGGGGAGAGTGGGGCATCAGAGCTCTGGGGGCACAATTGGACCTACCATTTAAACCTCTTTACTTTTGTGAGGGGCACAAATTTAACAATTTGCAGGGGGTGCAATCGTACTTAGCACCCCTACTGATTTATTTAAAATGTATTTAAAATTCATCTTAATTTTGTATAATGTAAAGTTGTTTATAACAATGAATTTATGACAATGAATGTAAATTGTTCCAATTTTGATATCCTTTGCTTAAGGTTATCAGCCAGTTATTGGTATCTAAAAGACCCTGTCCCAAAGTGATCACAATAAGTAGCTTCCTCTGTATTAACATAATATTTAACAAATAGTTAAGCTTTCAAATAGTTCTTCAGCCGATCGAACACCTTCTTGTGACGGGGTAAACAGAAGTTTTTAATTTAAAAAAAGGCAACCCTTATAACATGGGATTCGGGTGTTTCTTCATCCTTGCCTTGTCGGGTTTGGGTTTGTTGAGTAGCGGATTCCACATCGGGTTGATCTGCACTTGTCTGACTAAATCATTCAGTCGACATGTTGATATGTGCTGCCTCTTTGATTTTTCTCTGTTTCCAACAGCGTTCTCTGTCAACAGTTAAGCATTCAAAAAATTCATCCAGTAAATAACAAAATGACCACCTAATGGTGAAGTCTTGAAATAATAGCCAGACTGTTAGAAATTTTTCTCTATATACAAAAACAAAGGAATAATAAGTATATTCGCTAAAAACTTTAATCAATTCAAATAATTTCCAATTCGTGGAAATAACATTTTCAGCAGAGCTGTTAGGATATTTAGAGATGAAAGGACAAATAATATATTAGTAAAATCTAGGACAGACTAACTGCTGTTGGGTGTTAAAGCATAAATATTAATGCCTGCCTTTGCTTTATTCCTGGAGATAATACTACCAAATCTTTTTATACATCAAGTGGAATGCATATAATTTAACCAACAACTCTGTTAGCTGAAGGAAGGAAACCACAAATCAAAACAGCTCATAAAGGACGGCTACTTTAGTTGAAGCACTTGGTATGGGTGTGGCAAATATATGAAGCCAAACAACTAAAATCTAGTCTCCAGTTCTGGGTCAGTAAAGCTTCCTAATATGATCAAGCAATAAATATTCTTCTCATAAAATCCATAATATCCAAGTGATATTAAAAACATTCTATTTTAATAATAAGGAGTTTCTTTATTTTCTTTATTAGAAGAGATGCACTTAGTCACACTTTCTGTATTACGTCATGATAAAAAATTAGTTTGTTAAACATGGATATTGGCTAAACCAAGTCATGAAAAAGCCATAGTTGATAGCCAAAACTACAGATGAAGTCAAACAAATTGAAAGTGATGCATACCAGATTCAGTCTAAAAAGACATTCTCCTATGTAAGTAGGTATTTAATAATAGTTTCCTATCTCTGTCCAGTACACTCTAAGAGTTATTTAATTCATTATTTTCTACTTTGATTAGATAAAAGTGCACATTTTAAAGAGTCTATTGCATGTTTGTAGGATTGTATAGAGACCAAATTATCTTTTCATTTCAAATAGTTATTTCTCTATATATTTATAAAAGAAGTGAGTTATTTTCCCTTTGCATCTTATCTTTATAATGAACAAATGATCATTCTTTTCTAGAACATGTCTGTAGCATGGTTGATTAATTTAAATTACTACAACATAATAAGCTAAAAGCTTGCAAAGTAAATTGCAAATTTATTATAAGCAATGAGAGTCTAGCAAGGTTATCAAGTCAAGAAATACAACTACACATTTATAATAGTGATTAAATCACCATAACAGTACTTCACAAGGAAAGGAGTAAAACTTATTTTGTTAATAACATTGGAAACAAAATGTATTTTATTGCATATTACAAATGCCATCAATATGAAATGTTATGAGAGATTAGGTTGGTCAAAGAGAAGTGAAAATTACATGTTTGATCCACATTGGCTTAGTAGATTTACTAGTCAGACTGTTGATTTATTTATAGTGGAGCAGATAAAAATCAATTTGAGGGGAATTGTGCACATTATGATACAAGCATGAAATTTAGTGCGTTTGTTCTCCAGATGGTTCTGATCAAATCTAGCTTGATTGGCCACTTGAAAATCCAAGATGGCAGCCATTTTTTCAAATTGGTTGATTTTTTTCATAGAAACGTGTGTAGTTGGTTAATTTGAATGATTTTGGTGTTGATTCCTATGTTTTCAAGCATGTTGGATTAGATTTTGCTGTTTTATGTAGCATCAGACCAATTAGTCGGTCTTGGCTGATATAGGCCAATCAGGTATATTATTATCGACATACATGTTGTCCGATTATAACTTTCTTTACAGAACACCAGAAAAAGATGCTTGAGGTAATTTAGAAATGGTGTCGTCATGTAGTTTGTCCAGCAGAGTGCACTCCAACTCTCTGCAGCAAATATGGCTAAGTAGGCTACGTATCACAGCTTGAGCAGACAATGGTGTGGATCAAGGCTGCTATCACTTGGTTTTTAAACTGGGTTTTTCAATACCTGTCTAGGTTTCTGGGTTTTTTATTTTAAAATTAATAAAATCTAAGTTTTTCCATAGTGAACATATTCATTTTATGGGAGTTAGCTCATTTCAAGTGGTTTACATAAAAAAAACGTTTTTTTTTTTACTATATGAAAATATTGTATCTTGAATTGTATGAATAACAAAACAAATGACTATTTACAAAAACAAGATGGTTCACCCATAGAAAATGAAAATATTGTGGTAATGAATAATTTCTTTATCATTCCCTACCCAAGGGGTTGAGGACCTGTTATTGCCAGACAACCACTACAAGGACTGAGACCATCTGCCTGTGACATGCACACAT
>VCCN01003738.1:3163124-3182042 GCA_006491835.1 Architeuthis dux
ATTGACAAGGATCCTAAATTATACATAAAACACAAAATTTATTTTTAGTAGAAATTTTCCTTCAAGCATCATATTCACAGCAATAAATCATCTTCAACACAAACACATACACATTTGTTAATGCTGCAAGATCAGGAATAACAGATCTACGTTATTACTTACTCCTTGCCTACTTTTTATTAAAATTAGATGTCCTAGTTTTTGACCCCACAAGCTATCTGTAAAGCTAATCCTCCGTTAAATTCAGGAGCCAGTGACATCAAAAGTCATTAAGACATTTAACACAGAATAAATAAACACGAGGTTGAATGTCACAGGTGGAGAATTTATATACCATTTCTTTGCATACATACATACATCTCAATACTAAAAACAAGCGCAAAATCTTTATATATACATACATCAAATTGTTGTGAAATAATTTTACTGATGTAACTATATATTTAACTTGGGTCAAATAGTTTTTAAAACCATCACTAATACTGGGAAATTTTATTATGTAGTTTCCAGTTTTAACTTAGTAAAAGTGTGAAATGGAAGTGTGTAATTATGCTGAAATTTGAAAATATATTTCCTATTGGGTGTAATGATGTAATTGAATTAAAAATTCAAAGGAATGCATTCTTGTAGTTCAAATGTCTACAGTTTAGGCTTGAAACCAGATCATGTAAACATAATTAAAAGGTAGGCTCAAGGGTTATATGGAAACTGGATCAAATAAAGTCCAGGAGTTATACTATTTTTTTCAACTGAGTAATAAATAACTACTTAACGTTTTTCAAATGAGATGGAAATGAAAGAGGAAAATAGCACAGTGCAAAGTCTTTTCCTACTGTTTTTATCTTGAAACAAAGTGTGATATAAATTCTCAGTTTAATTAGTTTTGTGAATGGCAAATTGGTAATTTCAAAATATTTATTTTAGAAATGAAATAGCCTTATTTCAAATTAAAGTGTCCATGTAAAATTTAATGGGGAAAAAAGGCCGGACATTTTTTTAGTAAATATAAATTCTGCATATTTTATGTCCAGACTGTGATATTCTCTTCAGCATTTTCAGCTTACTTATTTAAATTCTTGCAATACTCAATAATAAGTTTAATAACCAATGAATTCTGATGTTATTTTGATTAGTTTTAAAAATTATTTGCAAAACTGTCTGCAAGGATACAAGACAAGACATCACAAGATATAAATATACAGTTGTAACACTTTCTTGATCAAATATTACAAATTAACATAATTTATTTTGCTCCAACTTTATTGCTTTAAATAATATACTTTAAATATAAACAAATTATAGTGAGGCAATGAGAGCAGTCCCCACAAAATGGACCAAAAGATCAACTGGGCAGTCTCTGAAGGGTTGTGTCTTTCACCAACTGACTTTTCCAATTAAACCCAAATTCTTCTTTCTCTGGCCACAGCATCACATATTTCATATGAAAGTTCATCAAGTGTAAACCATAACAATATTACTTCCCAGCAACCAAGATCTATCGATATTATAATGATCAGATTTCAGTATGTCTGTTATCATAACACAGGAAAAACTGCACATTGTAGCTTAACGTTATTGTTAGCGCAATAACGTTAAATGGTTCTAACTTGGAGAATAAAGCAATTTTCTTGATTATGATAATGTGGAGTCTTTGTTCATGTGCACCCCAATAATCTATATTATAATGATTCGATTACTCAAAGGAGATAACTCCAGGTATATTAAATCCTAATCATGGAGTAGTTTCCCATATTTATTTGCAAATAATTATATATGAATTCAATAAATAGTAAGTAACTTGTCATTGAGCTTAATGTCTGCCAAAACCGGCTTTCAAGCGATTATAAAAAAACAAAAACACACGCACACAAACGAAGAAAGAAAAAACTTAATTGGTAGCTCTGTACCAAATTAAAAGAGTAGCAACACTGTACAGAAGAGGTAAACTTATTTATCTACACTTGTTATTCACTGCTACCCACAACACTGGTTTATTGCTGGGTTTAGGTTATTCATTTGTTCTGACATTTATATGTATCTATGATAATTATAACAACATTTATTAGTTGAGAACTTATATTTGCCCGGCGCCAGTGGGAGTGACTGCTAAAAGAGTGGCCTAAATCGTAAATGTGAATAAAGAAACGAGCTCTGTGCGAGGATTGAACCCGCGTCCATCTTGGAAGCAACCTTATACCCCGCATGGAGCTCATTTCTTTATTCACATTTACGATTTAGGCCGCTTGCTCAGCATTTGCTCACACCGGCGCCGGGCAAATATAGGTTATCAACTAATAAATGTCTATATAATAATCATATTCAGTCGGATATAAAATTATCCATCATTTGATTTCATATGTATCTATGTATCCGGACTTCACCCAGCCCTAACCGTTCATAGTAGAAACTTGAAAAACACACACTCCCCTCAATGAGTAGGGAAAACGTTTTTTTTGTTTTTTGAAAATTCCCCCCCTAAATAGGTTTTAAAGGGTGGTTCAATATGCAATGTAAATGTATGCTAAATTGGTCACTAGTTTGAGCCTGGTTGTTTTTTGAAAATTCAGACCTCTTTTAGTGATCACATCCCAACAAAAGGCGAGAGAAGTAACTTATTCATTGACCACCCCTTTTTCCAACAGCATATATGGGTGGTGGTGATTCATAATTTCCCTTGGGATTCTAGTCTTGATTTTGGTCAATAGCTTCTATTATTAGAGTCATAGTGACTAAAAAGCTATTTAGTTTGAGTTTCACCAATCTCAGAATTACCGAAAGTTTAATCTTATTTTGAATATTTACTTAGTAATTATCCAGATAATACAAAATTGAAACAATGACTAATGAGCTTTAAAACAATTTTCAGATGTTGCAGAAAGCAATGACAAAGCTTGAATTAACTCTTTCAATAACCTATTAAGGTGCTTAATGCTTGAATTAAAATGTCCCAGTAGCCATAATAGAAACCTAGGGATATATATATGTCCCACCCAGTCTCGAAAGGGTTGAAACAAATTTACTATGAATTAGATATTTACATCTGATTCTCTAGCAAAAGACTAAATTCATAAAGCCTTCATTATCAATACAAGTTCCCAACATCCATATCATTTAATGGATACAAACCATCCAAAGAGATCATTGATTCTATAAAAAATAAGCATAATATAATATAAATATCCAAATTTCATCAGGAATAAGTTTATTTAGAATTTAAGAGCCAAGAATTTTCTTTAACCTACTCATCTTCATAGCACTTTTCTTTTAATGTGTTTTCATATGGTGCTGCTGTATAATCTTACTAGTTTAAGATAGTAACATAACCTAGTGAAGCTCTCAAAAAGGAATTAGTAACTTAAACTCATCTTATGAAATATTTTTTTTAATTTGGATACTTTATAACCTTTTCACCATCATAACAAATTGAGCCAAAAATGTTACTTTTAAAAAAAAATTTGCAGACATTAATTAATAAGGCAATAACATTCAAATAACTATGAAATGAAAAGTACAGTATTGCCTAAAAATGGGTACACCCCTACCATTTTTTATAGAAAGTCAATTGTCTTCTAAACCAAACAGCAGGATTTTATTATTTCTAGTGGAACATTACACAATCAAAACAGATATTATTAGGTATTATTTATGACCAAACTCTACAGCATTGAAACTGTTGCCAAAAATATTTTTTCGTAGGGATATATTCATTTTTGGACGGCAACATATTCATATTTTTGGCAACAGAATTTCGATGCTGTAAAGTTTGGTCATAAATAATACCTGATAATATCCGTTTTGATTGTGTAATGTTCCACTAGAAATTATAAAATCCTGCTATGTTTGGTTTAGAAGAAAATTAACTTTCTATAAAAAAAGTGGTAGGGTGTACTCATTTATGGCCGATACTGTATTTAAATAAAAACAAGAAAGAACTATTTGCAGAGTAATTTTTCCCATGATTCTTAATAGTGTGAGGACCATGACATTAAATGCTATCAGTGAAATGAATATAAACTTGTGATAAATGAATAAATCAGAGTGAATATCTAACAAGTGTCACTGACCCAGTAGGTAGAAGAATTTCAGATATATCAACAACTAAGCAGGCTTCTTGGCCTAAACTATTTCAAAATAACAGATCATGGAACATTCATAGCAAACAAATTCATATCGGCGAGTTCATAGTAACCTACTAATAGCTGTGTCCATTTCATAGCCGACTTTTCATAGCCGTAACGATTCATAGCAGGATGAAATTCAGCTTGTTTCCTGCGGTATCTGAGTATCGCTAATCTATGAAAGTTAATGAAGACGTTGGTCATGTATCAAGCAGCATAAAGTAAATAATTAAACTATGTATTTTTAATCATTGTTTAATTTTGACAATGTTATTCAAAGCTTTTGAGAGTAAGAAGTTAAAAAAAAATCTTTTAAAATAAAGTTGTTTAGTAATTATCACTGAAATGATGAGGTCCGATAAAAAAAATTTTGATACCATACGATTTGGTTTGGTGTAACGTGACAGGCAAACAGTGAAGAGTTTAGTCCCCAAAGTCAACTCAAACTTGGATTTTGACAAAAATGTTTAAATAAAAACAAGAAAGAATTATTTGCAGAGTAATTTTCCCATGATGCTTAATAGTGTGAGGACCTTGACATTAAAGTGAAATGAATATAAACTCGTGATAAATGATTAATCATGGTGAATATCTAATACATGTCACTGACCCAGTGGATAGAAGAACATCAGATATATCAACAACTAAGCAGGATTCTTGGCCTAAACATGTAGTTCAAAATAACTTAAGCAGTTTCTAACAATCTTTAACTGGTTCTTCACCCCATAAGAATTATAGTACCAGATTTAGGAAATATGCATGTATGGGAAATATAATCACAAATTGTTTAACCTGACCGTAAAAAGATGTGTACTTAGGCAAGCTATTTCTCCCAGCCGTCTGTGATGTTGAATGATGATATTCATTAGCTGCAAATAGTTCATTACATGAAATTTTACCTCTACCAACAAAGTTAGAGAGGTATTCGGTCATGTCCATCTTTCCATCTGTCTGTCCACATGATATCTCCAAAAGTACTCAATGAATTTCAATGAAGTTTGGGGAAGGGTAGGCAATAGGCTACAGAAGAAGTTATTACATTTTGGAGCGGATCCAGGAATTTGTTTTTGATTGAGTGATATTTTTCCAGTTTGTTTTCCATACATTTATATATACACACATGACTGTCCACACAATATCTCCAAAAGCTCTAAATGAATTTCAATGAAATCTTGTAGAAGGGCGGACAATAGGCTACAGAAGAAGTGATCCATGCACAATTACCTCCCCTACGTCGTAGTTATATGTCCACATCACATCATATATCATATCACCAAAATTTCATGTTTGTCCACACAATATCTCCAAAAGTTCTCAATGAATTTCAATGAAATTTAGTGGAAGGGCGGGCAATGGGCCATGGAAGAAGTGATTAAATTTGGGGAGTGGATCCATGCACAATTACTTCTCCTGACAATGGTGTTGGCAGAGGTATGTGCTCTCTGAGTGCTTTCTAGTTTGTAATGTAATAGAAACAAAACATTAACAGTCTAGATTTGAAACAGTAAATTTTGTTCAGATGAAGAAAACAGCAATGCCAAACCAGAAAGATTTTAAAAATTTAAAAGAAAAAAATCCATAGCATTTTGCATCCACATTACATTTGCATCCACATTACATTTGTATCCACATTGCATTTGCATCCACATTACATTTGCATCCACATTACATTTGTATCCACATTACATTTGCATCCACATTACATTTGCATCCACATTACATTTGCATCCACATTGCATAATCTGTGAGTATAAAAAGCAAAATAACTCACTAAACAAGAGTTAAGGAGAAACAGAATAAATTCTGTTTTGCTTACACAGCTGGTATTTTGTAGAAGATAACATTTTTTTTAAATACTTAAATATATTTAGAAGCCATGTTTGCTTGGTTAGTCAAATAGTTTGAAAAAAAAAAGAATTGTACAAGACTGGCTGCTGCAGGTTTAAACTCCTCTCCTACTTCCATTCCGACTGAAGATGATTACTGCAACTTTTGTATTGTATATATAATAAATAAAAAATTACAAAAATATATTTTTTTTAGTATAAATGTATTTATTTATTAAAATGAAATAAGCCCTTGCATATCTGTAAGATACATTTTTGTAGATATGTAAGACTGGTCGGTTTGGCTCAGTGGGTAAAAGCGCCAGCTACCAATCACTTGGTAATGATTTCAAATCACTGCAAGGAAATGTTAATTTTATAAATGTATTTATTTATTAGAATGAAATAAGCCCTTGCATATTTCTAACATAAATTTTCATAGATATGTAAGACTTATCAATATAGCTCAGTCGATAAGAGAGCCACTTACTGATCACTTGGTCGTGATTTCAAATCACCAGTTGGGAAATGTTAATTTTATATATCGATGTGGTTTAACGTAATGGGACAGACAAATAGTGAAGAGTTTACTCCCCTAAATTAGGTGAAGATTGTTGTTCTTGTTAGGTGGGGGGGGGGCAAAGACTACTGCAGCATCCAAATTGGACTGGAGTTTGATAAAAATAAATAGTTACTTTGAAACAAACTTTCTAAATTATATACCTTTAAATAAATTTGGGGAAATTAACTAACAATGCTTTAAATTCCATTTCAATGGCTAGCTTAAGAAAAATCATTACTATTAAATAGGAGGGTTCTTAGCACAGCTCATTGATTAAGCTAGCTAGTCTTGCAGAGTGCAGACCATTCACTAATGTAGTGAGTGAGTGAGTGACAAAGCAAGTCTTAATAAGTATCTAAACTAGAAGGAAAACTCGGGCAAACCTCTCTTGCATAGTCTTGTAAATTCCACCATATCTTAAGTGATAGAATAAACAGTAAACATTTCTACTTTGTATCATCAATTTCTGTAGATGTAAAAAAAAAGAAAAGTTTTTCAAAGTACCAATGAATTTTTTTTCCAATCTTGTGAAAACCTCTAAAATATTTTCTTACTCTAAGCAAAATAATATTTTCAAGTGAAATGTTATTTTAAAGATTTATGAATGAGATTTATTTTAAACTGTTAGTTAGATTTAAGGATAGAGTTTGTGAGATTGTAGTAAACTTTTTAAGGGTTTTAAAAGTAATTTCATTTCCAGTAAACGTAAAAGATGATGAGAGCTGAATTTTGGAATTCATTGAGAATTTCTGGAGATATTGCAAGGACAAATATGAATTCATACATTTCATAAAATTTCATTGAAATTCATTGAGAACTTTTGGAGATATTGTGTGGACAGACTGATGGATGGAAGGACAGAATGATGGACATAGGGTTAATAGATACAGTATCGCCCGTAAATAAGTACACCCCTACCACTATTTTATAGAAAGTTTCTAGTGGAACATTACACAATCAAAATGGATATTATCAAGTATTATTTATGACCAAACTCTACAGCATTGAAACTGTTGCCAAAAATATGAATATGTTGCCGTCCACAGATGAGTACAACACTACGAAAAAATATTTTTGGCAACAGAGTTTCAATGCTGGAGAGTTTAGTCATAAATAACACCTTATTATATTTGTTTTGATTGTGTAATGTTTCACTAGAACTAATAAAATCCTGCTAGGTTTTGTTTATAAGACAACTTTCTATTAAAAAGTGGTAGGGGTGTACTTATTTATGGACGATATAATATATCTCTCCCAACTTAGTTGGCAGAGGTAATTATTGTGTATGTGTTTATTCTCATACACAATGCTCATTAAGTTTACAATATACAGTTATTTCGGAGACTCTCCCTGATGCTGTCTTTTATCATTCATTATTTATTTAGGGTTGCACTAAGCAGGGTATCACTGTTTTTTTGGATGCACTTCAAATGGTTATTCTTGATTTATTCATCATGGGATGATTTTTTTATGGCTAGTCAAGTCAGCATCTATCTCCTTTCCTTAGTTCTGCATATTTGCTAGATGTGTACATATATCTGTTGCAGTCAGTGTTGCCAATTTAGTGCATTTCTTGTTTTGGCCCTGCAAAAAAGTGCTAAATTAGCATGTTTATGCTTAAACATTTTTGCAATTTGTAGCTATTATTTGGCTATTTTTAACCATTTTTAGATTTTTTTTTGGCGGCTTTTGGCCATTTAAAATTTTTTTTAGCACTTTTGGCAGTCAAACTAGCATGAAAATATTTTTTGAGTTGGCAACACTAGTTGCAGTGGGGTAGGCCATGGGCTAAGGGAAAATTGATTACATTTTGAGGTGGATCCAGGATTTTTTTACAGTTACCTCCGCTGCGTGAATATTTGTGATGCAAACTGATTTTTATTATATTTTTAGTATCAATGGCGTTGGCAGAGGTATGTGCTCTCTGAGTGCTTTCTTGTTTATCATGTAGTGATATACATCTACAGATAGCAAAGTAGCTACCAGATGAAATACACAGCACTAATCCATGCCATCTTGTTGAGGCTCAACAATGACACCATGTATTTTAAAATAATGAGAATGACTGACTGGAAGCACAGCAGCAAGGCAAGAGAGCTGTTCTAGACATGCTTTGTTATAATGACCCCATATAGCGATGTAGGTCGCATCGCATGGCTTTCTTGGAGCCCCTGACACATTTGAAAGGGGTTATAGACTGAAATAATAACAAGTGTATTTCTGTCTATCCGCGTTGTATCCCTGTTTGACAGGTGCGCACAGGCCCTGTAAAATGAGAAGAGCTCCTGTGGGTGCCGTGGCCAAAAGTTTGAGAACGGCTGATCCAGAGCGCTAACAGGGGTATTACTGTAATTCAAAATTACGTAAAGGTATCAGTATCCACTTTGTTACCTTTGATGGGACACACACACACAAGAGAGAACGGGAGTTTAGCAGGCTCGAGCATACTGTCGTACAAGCATACTGTGTACACCCAAGACCTTAAAGTAAGTAAGTATTATGTTCACGAAGAAGGTACAAATGTCCACACAGACACAATAAAATTACCTTAACTATGAAAAATAAATACAAAACGATACGTATATTTATTTATACGCTCTGTCCGTCCACCCAATATCTCCAAAAGTTCTCAATGAATTCCAATGAAGTTTTGTGGAAAGATGGACAATAGGCTACGGAAGAAGTGAGTAAATTTTGGGGAGGATCCATACACAATTCCCCTGACAATGGCGTTGGCAGTGGTATGCGCTCTCTTGGTGCTTTCTAGTTTTATAAGCAAAAAGGTTAGGTTGGTTGGCTGTCAAACCAACATGTGTACAGTGAAATTGCTTATCCTTTATAAATCAAAACTAAAACACTCCATTCAAGAGAGAAGTTACAAAGGTAAAGTGATGTATACCAATAAAAATATTGACAAAAATGCATAATAACAAAAAGTAGACGGTGTGACAAGGGGAATCCCGCTTTCTTTAATTAGAAAGTTGCTTTGAGTGAAGAGAAAGAAAATACCTGAAACCCATAAAAATAACCATGTGGTTTGTTGTTGTTATTATTATTACCAATGAACCATCAAGAAAAAGCAAACACAGGATTTCCCCGACGTAACATTTAAATAATGATGTGATCTTGGGTCCACAGTTTATTTGATTGCCGATATCAGAAGCTAAAATAAAAGTATGTGTTTAAACTTAAAAACCAAACTAGTAACAAATCATTAAATCAAATTTTTAAAAAATTTTTAATGAGATAAAAGAAGAAGAAAAAAATTTTAATCAATGCATGGCAGTAATTTACAATAACATGATTGGAGAAAAAAAATAAAGAAAAAAGTATCCGTTTTCCTACCTGGGGATAAAGTGTTTGGAGATGCTTCAGGTACGAGAGGGGGAATGTTTGTTTGACCACAATTTCCAATGCAGAAAGCAGAACAACAATGCAAAGATGTAGGATCTTCATCTTCTAAGTTTGTAGCGTCTTTCATGCTATTAAAATGAAGTTTCTGTCGATCGCAAACCAAACAAAACAACGGGAACCTTTTTTTTAAAGTAAGCACTTGGGGTTTTCGTTTTAACTTTTAACCCGACACAACGTGGTACGTTTCTCTTTTTCAAATATTAACTTTGTAAATACGTTTTGGGGCAATTTTTCTTCACAATATTTTATCTTCAATCACTTTCCTTCTCTGTTTTTTTTTTCTTTCCTAAACAGCTTTTCTCTTTTTTTCACCTTACTTTTTTTTCGCATCTAATTTTGAAAATCCGTCTCTACGAAGCGAGATAGTCTGTGAGGCTATGAGTTCAATTTAAAATATCTCTTTCTTCTTCTCTTTTTCTACCTCTTAAAAAGTTGGTGAATTTCAAACAAAACTCGTTGTTGACGTTGTTGTTGATATAACGTTATTTGGCTGGCTTGAAATTGAAAAAGTTAAACATTGCAAAGAAGATTGTTTACCGACACACGAAAACATTTTTCGAACTAGAAAAGCAGCACACACATCAGGGTGCATACACGTTTACACGCTGTAAAAAGTGACATCTCTCTTTTTCAAGTTAAGTAGAGAAAGAAAAGACAAATTAGTTACGGTCGGCAGCAGTGCGAGAAGTAAGCCACAAACACTGAATCGTAGGGATGGCATAGAGAGGAAAGAGCACAAAAAGGAAGGAAGGAGGCCTGATGAGAGAGGAGGATAACAGTTATAGTAACAAGACAGTTACAGGATGATAACAGTTACATAGTAACACAACTTCGACAACGAAATATCTGCAATGGATGATGTTGAAAAAGGTCTGTAAAAGTTGACAGGTTTTTCTACTCGCTGTCAAATCTTTCACAGACAAACTTAAGGTGAACGATTATTACCTTGTTCAGCGTTTAAGACAAGCATTAAGCGTCCAATACAAATTCTTTTTATTATTTTGGGATAACTTTTTTTTTCTTTTTTAGATGCGTCGAACGCATGTCTATAAGACACTTTTCGGTCGGTCGGTCGGTCCCTAATATGTTAAATAACAATTTTCTCAGCCGTATCGTGCTGGATTGATATGAAACTTGGTCCAGACCTTCGGGTGAACGAACCTCATCCTCCTGATACTACCACGGATGGTGTACACATTGTTGAATTTATTGTTCTTGTTTTCTTTTTTTAGCAAAAAGTGATTTTGTTGCAAATAATAATCCCCTCCTTTTGTTTGCATTGTTGCTCTATTATATTTGTTAAAAGAACATTTATATTATTAAATTAATTGAAAAGAATTGTAAATATTTTCAGTAGAAATTATTTTTTTATAATTTAAGGTTAGCAATGGGGCAATTATTAATTTTAATTAAGTATTAATTTCATGTTAGAGCTTTTGAATCTGCCATCTCATTTGTGGGAAGACTCCAGGAACAACAGTACAGACATTGTTTTTATTTATTTTTAATTTTACGAGAAAACTTAAAAACTTTGTGTTTCTTTGAATGTTATTCCTTGTGTATTTGATGTTTAAAGGGCCACAATGTAAAAAGGTGTACAGTTATAATACATGGGAGCCGGCAGATTCACTGACAACAAGTTACTGACAACAAATTACCGACATTTATCGAGATGTAAAATTCATCGAGATACAATTCACCGACATACATATTTACAGAGATCTTTAAAATTACAAAAAAGTTAAAAATTAAAAAGAATTTACTGGAACGAAAATATATTAAAGATTTAACAATTGTCCGGTGGAGATCCCATGCCGTTTTCAGCTTTAATACGTGACGAGAAAAAAAAGTTAAAAACTTGTATAAGAATTGTTTTTATTGTAAGAAATATTTATCCCATTATTCGTTAAAAAAAAAATGAATGGACAAATTATATTTTTCGTGTTTAGAAACAGATTTTTGTCTTTTCTAATTTTAAAGATCTCAGTAAATATGTATGTCGTTGAATTATATCTCGATGAATTTTACAACTCGATAAATGTCAGTAATTTATTGTCAGTGAATTTGCTGTGACCCACAATACATCTCCTTAATTATCATCTCTCAGTTTTGCAGATTTTTCTCAATTTTTATTATCGATTTATGACATCTTGGCACTACCTGACCAAGTGATTGAACTTGCAACCTCCAGCTAGGTTACTATATGCTTCAATGTCTGTATCCACTCGCCTATTTGTCCCTGGGTCAAATAGTGCTGGAAAAATCATATAGGTTTGTTCAGTAGAAGAGGCAGACAAGCGAGACCACAAGGACAAATTGACTAGGATGAATAAGCTATATGAAATATCCCCCCTGGCATGGACGCCGGAATGATAACAATCTAACCCTGTGGATTGAATAAAGGGTTTGGTTTGAAATTCCCAGAAGGTTACCGAGTACGACAGAGACTTGAAGAAGGCTTGAGGGTACAGCAGTCGAAACATTGTGGCGATAACAACCAAATGAGGACACTAGTCCGAATAAATCAGTGAATAATAATGATAATTCCTCATCTCAGAAATTCACAAACAAGATTATTTAATTTTAATAGACAAAAATTAAATAAACACCAGATACCTAGTAACCTTGCTAGTTTTATATGTTGCCACTTTAAAAATGTGTGTGAGAGAGTAATTTAACAGGCCGTGGGAAAATTAACTTAAAGTGAAAAAATATTTTGAGTTGTGAAAAATAGAGAAACCACAGGTTTTATGATTTTTTTTTCATGGGAAAGAAGCACTTCAGTGAGGTAGTGGTTTGGTTGGAGTGCATGCACAAGTTTCAATAGGTGGAGATACTAGAATCAACTAAACATGCAACATTACTATTAAATTTTCATTGTCATAGAATTCCCTACACATGTTCTTTGGAAACCAACACACTTTGTGCACTCCTGACATGAGAAAGAACTTAATAATCACAAATTCAACTTTGGTACAATGAAGAAGCAAAAATATAGGGGACCTGATAATTTCTATCTGAATTATTTAGAAGAGGGATCATCAATATTATTGAACAAAATGTACAAAAATGAAAAATAATTTCAAGCGTGTAAGTGACATCTGATTTAAAAAAATGTATGGTAGACAATGCAGTACACATATATTTGAGTGGAAAAAATAAACAAGATTAAAATGCACAACAGCTGCGCCGTGCAAAAAAAAGGCATGTTATCGCCTGCAGCTCCCATAATTTGAAATAGCAGTCAATTTAAATAAACAAAAAAACAGAATAAAATATATTAAAAATACAGGTGGTAAATATTTTGTCATCATTTCACTATATTTAATTATTCATCCTTGTTATAATATTTCAGTTGAACCAAGACGTAGAAAGAATAAAAAATATGTATTTAAAAAATTTATAAGATCTCAGAATAAATCGCTAAAAATGATGAAAAATAGTATTTTTAAATAATATTGTATGAAAAAAAATTTTTGTTTCACAGATCAAAAGCCTGAATGATAATTAATTGAATAAAACTAAAAAAAATTCTGAAAAGAAAATTATTTTACTTAATTTTCCTGTTTTTTTAATCCCAAAGTAAGAGTTCTGTTCCAGCAGTTCCTGGATATTATTCTAAAAAGGGTAAACATAATTAGTATCCCCAGGGATATATATCTGTAAAATGTGTAAAAATCAACGAGTAGCATCATTATATAAAATAGATAAATTATCAAACTAATAAAAGGTGGGGTAGGAATCAGATGAAAAAAAAAATTGTTCTTCTCCGAAATTTGGAATGGAAAATTATTTTTTTTTAAATTCGCCCTTTAAATAAGTATCAAAAATGTTATTAAAATCGTATAATATGCTGATTTTTGCCAGATTTAAAAACATTTCTCACATGTTGATTTCACGCTGAAATTTTCATCCATTTTGTTCATACCTATCGATATGTATAGATTGTTTCAGATTGTTGTCCTCATTCTGCCCCTTGAAGAAGGCTTGAGGGTACAGGGGGCCTCGTCCCAACATTCCAAACCCTCCCCATTTACAACACCCACCTGAAGAAGTGTGTTCAAAAGATGAACCAAGATGAGGACAACAGTCAAAAAAAATCCATACATATTGAACCCTTGATATTTACACTAAAAGAAATTGGCATAAAAAAGACAGATGCTACACTTCAATCCTCACCAGAAAATAGTAACAAAATGATAAGATCTCCTTATCCCTTAATATATTCCCTGTCTATTTTAACCTATTCCATTCATAAACAGCTGTTAGTGAATTGTATTTTGATAAATCTATTAATGGCAGTGGCGTAGCAAGAGTGTGAAGGGGCTCAAAGTCTACAATATATTAAAAAAAGAATCCCAGAATAAAAGTCACAGAACAAAAGTCACAGAACAAAAGTCACAATGTAGTGTCACTCTGAGCTACCTAAAAAACGTAATAGGAAGAAAAGTCACAACTTTGATTTTCTGGGTAGGAAAAAAATTTGTAAGTAATATTTTAATTCAATTTATACTAATTAAATGTTATAGTGTGACTTTATTTTAGGCCTATGTAAGGTGGTATTTAATTCTTCATGTTATTCGCATTAAATGGGTAATGATTCACAAAATAAATAATCAAAACATTTTAGGGGGGCGCCAAAAACATTTTTGCCCCCGGGCGCTGAGAACCCTTGCTACGCTACTGATTAATGGATCCAATTCATATCAATTTCCATGGTAATAAATGAGACTACTGCTTCCATTATTATTCCAGATTAAATAGTTGTGAGTTAGACTTCGGAATATGAAGAGAAAAGTATTTTCTTAGAACAGAAATGAGAATTGACGCAACATTACAGAAAGAATTTGTGTCAGTGTGTAAAGCATCTCTGCAGCCCTTTGACACCCCATTTTAAAACATGAATTAAAATTTAAAAAACTGTTGTTTGTAAGTTTTTTCTTATTTTTGTTAGAAAGAATAAAGTCCAAATATGTGTCTGGAAAAAAGTTTAAAAAATAACTAGATTTATGGCTTAAGTTATCTAGACAAATGCATTAAGTCAAAGATTCTTTCTTCCACTGTCTTGAATGCTTTCCTGAACTCCAGAATGTAAGAGAAAAACAGAATTCTTTATCTGAATTAAGGAGAGGCATTTATGTCACATAATCCATTTGCATTATCACTTCCATTAGTGGGAAGAGCTTTATATTAAGGCTAAATAATCAATTCTGTTCAGGTAGGTTCAAGCCCTGCTGGCATTCTCTATGGATTACATCAGCTCCTAAGAGGAAACAAGGGGGCAGTTTGGAAGAGTCCAAACAATGCCTCCTCCTCTTCCTCCTCTCCACAACTTAGAAAATGGACATGATGGACACAAGAGAGAAGATTGAAAATGTGACAAGAAAAAAAAGAATGTGAAAGATGAAGCAAAGAAAATGTGTGATAAACAAAGATTAGGGTTTTAGAGCAACAAGAAAAAATGGTGGGGAGAAAGAGATAAAATTGACTGAATTGGGGTAGGTGAAAGTGATGGAGGTAAAAGTGGGGACAGAAATTCAGAGGAAGAAAAGCTCATGGACAAAATAGAAAAAAAGCGGGGAGAGATAAAGGAAGGTTAAGGGAAGAGTGGAATGTATAGCTCAGCTAAGTTGCTCGCATGTCTCGCGACATACAAAGCAATGATTTTGTTTCCATTTCTCAAAAATCAATGGAGAACCAATTATTGATGTAGCAATTGTGGGTTTTTACGGGTCCGGGTGTGCTAGCCTGATGCCCAAGATAGAGTTCCTAACTCCAACTGCCCTGCTATTTACTCATAGCTTGAGGAGAAATGGATTCATGCTTTTCCTAAGGGCATCAGTGTGAAGTGAAGACTAACTGTCCTAGCCTGAGTTTGAACTCTGAACAGATTCCATTCTGTAATGTAAAGGAAAAGCCTAAAAAGAAGAAGGAAATATGAGGAGATGCAGTAGGAGGAGAAATATGGAAGGGAAAAAATCAGACAATGAGAAGATGATCAGAAAGAGAGAGAGAAGGTGAAAAAAAAAGAAAGACTAAATAAAATAGAGTGAGAAAAAAAGAGTGAAAAGGAGAGAGAATTTTCGAAATGAAAAAAATAAGAAGACAAAGAAATGGTGTTAAAATATTGCAATGACTTCCCAGACAAAAATAATATAAGTAGGTTGTTTGCTGTATCTTTATATACTACAAGATAGCTTGCTGTAATGATTTTAACTATTATAGGTTTAGAACATTATTTGATCATAAATAAAAATTTACATAGCCTATACTGAAATCAAATGATGGATAATTTTATATCCGACAGAATATGATAATTATTAGCATTAATTAGTTGAGAACCTATAATTGCCCGGCGCCAGTATGAACAACTGCTAAACGAGTGGCCTAAATCATGTTCTCAACTAATAAATGTCTTTATAATTATCATATTCTGTCGGATATAAAATTATCCATCATTTGATTTCATACTGTCGACATAGAGAACCACAATATATTCGTGCCTGAATACGAACGTGAGAGTAGAGAAGCTGGCAAAGTGTATGAGTAAAAGACTCCTGCCTACCATGAGAACTTTGTTAGCTCAATCAAGAACCTGCGTATAAGGTTGCTTCCAGGGTGTATGCGGGTTCGATCCCAGCACGGAGCTCGTTTCTTTATTCACATTTATGTTTTAGGCCGCTCATTTAGCAGTCATTCACACCGGCGCTGGGCAAATATAGGTCCTCAACTAATAAATGTCTTTATAATTATCATATAGCCTATAAGAATTATTTGGTGCTCCAACATAATATAAGGATTTTCCAATCTCGTGAACATGAACTAAAATAGAGCTAAAATAAAAAAAAATGAAGTTTGCAACATTCAAGTTTAACTTTATCAAACAAATTTTCTCCTTAGCATATGTTCTGACAACGGATATATTTTGGCATGTCACATGATTTTCAACATCCAGTTGACCAATTCTACACATATTTTGAGTAGGAGTCCAGATGTTTTTAAAAATCTGGTTCTCGTATATATACATAAAACTGCATGTGCATATATCCGCCTATGAACAACTAAATGTTAGGTTTGCAAAATGTTCAGAAATGTGAGTAAAAAAATTGAATGTGAACATTTTACAAAATGAGACTAAAGATTTCGGAACTTGTTGTAGTGATTTAGAATTACACTGTAGGCTTAATTGTGGCTACATTTGATTAAATAAACTAAGTATACCAGAGTTCAATACAGTTTTCCACCACTATCCAAAAGTAGATTGTTCCTATAAAAAAAACTTTTGTAAGCTGTAAATGGCATAAAGCAAAGAAGCAATTACCATTAATTTATATTGGAAAATTTTTTGAACATTCCCAGACCCCAAAATGGTGATGATGGTATGTTAGGTAGAGTTGTCGGAGGTTGGGGTGGTGGTAGGTACAGGAGACTTGGGTGTGAGAGAGAGAAAGTTACAGGGTGCATGCTGCCTCTATAACGGGCTTGCTGCAAAACAAATGCTGAAAACTATTTTCGCTTTTTGCGTTATTTCATAAATGCAAGCAAATGTTCAAAAAGTGAGGGATACTTGTATAAAAGTTTCATCAGGTTTTCAAAATGTTCAGAAATGTGGGTATTGTATGTACGTACAAACATGTATGCTGAAAACATTTACAAATGTAAAGATATTGTTAAGGCTCAAAAGGTTTGCAGAGTGTGTTGTAAATATATGAATGTACGCATGTGAGTGAATGCATTTGGTAATGTGTACATATAAGTATGCATTATTTGTGCATGTGTTTTGCCGAATCAACAAAGTTGCCTATTTCGTGAATAAAACTGTATTTACTTATGTTTTGTAAAAAAAAGTTTGATTTCACTTTGATTACATAAACTTTTGATTGTAAAAAAATAGTTGTTTTTATCCTTGTTTTGATTAAATAAACGTTTGATTAATTTAAAACTACGTATTTATTCATATTTTGTAAAAAAATTTAAAACTATGTATTTATTCATTTTTTTTACAAAAAAATGAATAAATACATTTTTTTTACAAAAAAATGAATAAATACGTAGTTTTAAATTAATCAAACGTTTATTTAATCAAAACAAGGATAAAAACAACTATTTTTTAACAATCAAAAGTTTATTCGCGTAACACATGTACCGAAGTACTCATGTGTTACTATGTGTGTATACGTGTATGTGTCAAGAATAAAAACAAGTGTATTAATGTGAATATCTCCATCCCACTTCCCTCCAAAGTTAACAAGCTATTGTCTGCAGTGATCACATACTGACAAACAGAACATTATTCGCTCTTTTAATTCAATCTGACAGGAGGTGAAGGAAATGAGTGAAAGCAATAGTAACAGCCGTTCCAATTTTACACAACACAAATCTCCTCACACATACACACCGTTGACACCCAATAAACAATAATACATCCTCTCTCTCTGTAGATGTTTATTGTGTATACACATGTTTGTGTATGTGTATACATGCAGACACATGGACAGAGAGAAAAGAAAGGGGGGGGGGCATCGGTTCTCAAATTTCATGAAACTCTCGCTTTATTTTGGTTGGTAATTACAGTTGTCAACTAATTCAGAGGAGGGGTGGGTGATAGATCGACAGAGCCAGACCAGAGATAAAGGGAGAGAAACAAAAACAGAACTGGGTGAGTAAAAAAGGCAGAGAAATATGTGGATAGATGGAGATTATATAACGGAACGCTACAATGCTGAGTTTAAAACGATTTTTAAAAAATTAAAAAAACGAATACCATCAATAGTTCTTCTTCTCTGATCTGGCTAATGGCCAGAAGTATGGCCGAAAGCGTTCAATCCCAAACCTTTGGACAACATTTACATTCATTCAATCCATACGTGCATTCTCTTGTACGTAAACAAAGTTTTAGTTAGCTAAATAATTAAATTTAATCAAACTTGTCTTAATGAAAGACTGCTGACGAAATTATATATCATCAACATCATCATCATCAGCCGTTATAAGTCCA
>VCCN01003738.1:3193183-3226252 GCA_006491835.1 Architeuthis dux
CCCGGGCAAACACCTAACATCAGTCCATTAATGTATGATTCTGGCAAGTGTATGAGCCTGTAACAAGGTTTGATTAAATTCATTAGGTTAATTACTACCAAACTGCATTAGTATTACCTAAAACTTAACCCTACTATTACGTTATTTTCTGTTTTTAGCTGTGTTGGTTAAACGTGTTTGGTTAGGACTGTATTTAGCTGTGTTTAGAAAAGAAGGGTGAATAAAGACGCTTCCCTGCTCCCACTTCCGGTACCGGAAACGGGGCTCGTTATGGGGTTTGTTGGGTAGCTCCACTTCAGCATGTTTATTGATATTAAGCATACATATATACATACATATATAAACATTACACCACTCAGCCTTTTCCGCTTGTGTGTATGTTGTTTCTGTTTTCATGTCAGAGTCTGACTGGTTTTGCAGTGAATGTGTGGGTTTGCTTTGTTGTTGGTTCTCGGTGACATTTCTGCTGCCGATTGCTTCTGAAGATTTTTCAGATCTCTGCAGTTCTTGACCTGGTACTCTGCCTCTTTTGTTTTCTTAAGTGCTGCAGCCAACTGTTCTTCAGCTTTGGTGAAGCGCTTCTTGGATGAATTCAACTTAACTCCAAGTCGAGGCATTGTTGTTTTTGCTCATCTAGTTCATGGCAGTTGTGTGAGTGCACGGCTTTAAGCGTTGTCCCTTTTTTCCAACTAATCAATCTTCGTTTGTTATGAGTAGACATAGTTTTTGAGTTTTTTGGCATCCTCAACAGATAATGAGTTTAGCCATTTTTTGTGTTTTGGGGCTGGTGTGGCATCGCATCTGAAAACATAATCAGTGTCGGAATCAGGCTTATTTCGTCGGCTGTCAACGTGATGTTGTGAATGGAAATAGTTTTCCACCGCTTTCTCGTTGTCTCGTGGCAGAAGTTGTCCGGTTGGTAGTGATTCTACCAAGTCATTCAAATCATCCCCACCAAACTTTAGAAGCAGGGCCTTCTGCCTGATATCATCGCTGATCATATGTGCGATGAATAGGTTTTTTAGTCTGGTAATCCATTTCTTCCATTGGATGATTTCCCCTTCTGATTTGCAGTCGAAAACTGGCTGCGAGATGCATTTGTTCACACGTTTTTTTTTGTTGTTGCAGCCTTTTGTTTGTTCATTTTCTTTCCTTGTCAGTATTATGGTGTTTTCTTTTGTTTGTTTTCCTCGTCACCAGTATTATGTCTTTGCTATTCTTTATGTGTTTGTTATTTTCTGTTTTTAGTTGTGTTGGTTAAATGCGTTTGGTTAGAAGTGTATTTAGCTGTGTTTAGATTGGTGAACAAAGACAACAATGTTTTCAAGGCGATGGCCGCTGGTCAAAGAGACACTTCCCAGTACCAGAAACGTGGCTCGTTATTGGGTCTACTGGGTAGCAGACATTAATATATATTGATATTAAGCATACATATATACATACATAAACATTACACCTACCATGTTAACATTTAATATTAAGTTGAATTAATTAGTTTGAATTGAACGTAACAATATTAGTAGTAATAGAATTAGTACTAGTTGCTATGGCTGAAGTAAGAGTCCTTTCCTTAAGGCACTGTGACGGCTGCTGATTTAGTAAGCAAAGTAAGTGACAAGAACATATCCCTTAGTTCTTTCTTTCATTGCCTCTTTCTGTGATCATACAATGCGACAATTGAATAAAAAAAAGGGTCTATAACCAATGCGTCCTCCCGATAGGTGACTATGGAGCTGAAACATGGAACCTAACTAAGAACCATGCAAAGTGCACAAGAGAGGATCATGCTTGGCATTACATGGAGAGATCACAAGACAGCACAGCATCTTAGAGAAAGAACAAGAGTCATAGAATCCATTAGAAAACTCAAATGGTAATGGGCAAGCCATGTTGCAAGAATGTCAGACAACTGCTGGACATCACGTCTCACAACATGTGAAACTGGCCGACAGTAAATAAGATATTGTGACCATTTAGATAGGTTCAGAAGATATTGGTGCCGCGACGCCCTGGATAGAGAGATCTGTCGTATCTTGGGGAAGGTCTTTGTCCAACGAAGGACGTTAAAAGACAGCTGCTGATGATGATGATGACACAGTTTGAGAACCACTGGCATACTGACTAGGCTCCAGATGGCACCGGCTCACTGACTGACCGGCCCACCGGGATTTTGCCCGGTGTCCCAATCCGCCCCTGGCCCGGCTTCTATTTTAATCCAGACAAAATTTATGAGCAGACACTTGCATTTCTGGCAGCTCTCACAAAGCTCAAAGCATATGAAACAACTATACCTCAATAATATGTTTAAGAAGATGACCAAAAATAATGAGTTTCAAAGCTGTAGTCCAGCATCTACAAATCTTTCAACTTCAAGTGCATAGGATGCTTTCAAAAGTGAATAGGATACTACCCTTAAACACCTTAAGTATGTGATGCAATTATCTATTGTGAAACACTCAGTAATCTTAATACTACTTCTCCAAACCTCTATGATTAATTGTATAGTGCAATTTGTCATGTTCGAAGTGGTAGTACTTCAAAATTATTTGTAAATACAGTAGAATATTTGTTTAATACCTGTATCTGTTTCATTTATATTAATATACTGTATAATTAATCACCACTACCCACCGGTTTAAACACTGTTGCTGGGTTTTGGTTATTCATGTGTTCTGACATTTATATGTATTTATGTATCTATCTGTATATCCAGACTTTGCCCAGCCCAAAACGTTCATAGTAGAAACTCAAAATTTTGCTTCTGTTTTTTAAAATTCTTCTCCAAAATAAGTTTTTAGTGGGGGTTCAATTTACAATATGAGTCTATGCTAAATTGGTCCCTTAGTTTGTGCCCCGCAGATGGTTCTTTTTTGTTTTAAATCATGAATTTAGGGTTCAAATCTTACTGGTAATATTTTCATGAAGGTAACTTAATTAACCACCACCAATACTTAATTTACAAGGTAAAAAGAAGCATATATCGGTGGCAGTGATTCATAATTTCTCTTGGAATGCTAGTTTTTATTTATGTATTGCATTTGGGTGGCAGTGATTCATAATTTTCCTTGGGATGCTAGTTTTTATTTATGTATTGCATTTGGGTGGCGGTGATTCATAATTTTCCTTGGAATGCTAGTTTATATTTATGTATTATATTTGGGTAGCAGTGATTCATAATTTCCATTGGAATGCTAGTTTATATTCATGTATTGCATTTAACCATTTAATTTATATTTGTTTTAAAGATATGAGATGTGCATAATTAGTGGGTCAGAGGTGGATTATTGAATTAATATTACGTGACCTCGGTTGATCTGGCAAAATGGGCCTGTAAGGTTTGTTATTTGTTAGCTGTAATTGCACATATGCAAGCTCACCAATATTTCAGTAATTTAATTTCACTCTTATCAGTTTACGTGGGTAAAGTGAGTGAGGACAAAGTTCAAAGTCTCTTTTGCCACTTAGGCAAGTCCCATATCTTTATGGCTGAGACAGAGGAAGAGGCTGTTTCCTTTTTGCAGTTGAAAAATGTGCTGTCCAAGAGGAAATGATGTGAGGGTTAGGGTTAGAAGATGAGTGGCCTAGAGATAATGAAGAAGTGCCACAAAATCAACCACACTTTTTGTGAACCAAATATTTACTACCCAAAAGGATGTTTTTCAAAGTTCCTTTATGCTATAAGTGCATCTATTGAAATGATCAAGTTGCTAAGAAATGAACCTACTTTTAAACATTAGTCATTTCAAAATTCAGGGCACTAATGAAAAGTGTTAGTTAAGAAGGTACAAAGTTCACAAACAGGTCAGAAGACACAAAGCCTGTAAAAAACACTTGAATGCTGCTGTTCTTCACTGCATTCTCTCTGAAATATTTAAAAAAATAAAGGTTTTCAATCGTTGATAACAAATATTTATATACAAATTAGCATGAAACAGCGTGAAACAGCAAATATTCTGTAACTGCTCCATTTCAAATTATTTACTTACTTTTAAAATACCTCAGATAGTTTCTCAAACTGGGACATACATGAGTGCTTGTTAAGCATAGAATATGCATATCATATTTTAGCAATATTAGCTACAGGATAGGTATCATTCAAGTGTAATAGATATTGTTTCAGCTGTATACAAATTGAAAATATAAGGTATAAAATCATAATGGGATGTTACTTGTAAGTTACAAGAAAATTTTATCTTTTACAAAATGAAAAACATTTGTAGGTTATTAATATTTCATTAAAAAACAAGAGTGGTTGATCTTGCTATGTGTCACGGCGCGCTATACTTTCACGCATATGCGCCTAATCGTGGAATATCGAGGGGTTAAGGTCAAACAGCAAATCATGCACCGAGACGCGATTAAAAAACAATATCAAAATAAATGTTTTGTACAGAATAAACACTCAGGTTATTAATATTTCATTAAAAAACAAGAAAGAGTGGTTGATCTTGTTGTTTATTTACACCAGGGGTAGGCCCTGGATCTGGACCAGCCCACAAGCAAATATTGGGGTACTATGCTTACTTTTCATGTTCTTTGTAATAGCTTCAAAAGATGTATTGATTGAAATAAATCGCGTTCTTTGATTACTAATTAGCATCCTTGGTTAAGCACAAATGATTTTCTAGCAGGCGCTAGTCATTGATTTGAGGCAAAATAGAACTAGATGTATTTAAATGGATAAATCCCATATTTCGAGCTTTTTATAGCAGTTATCTGGCACACTGTCCACTCATTAATATGTGATCCGGCCCGCAGAGACAAAATGGTTGATTTACACCATTGGATCAGATGAAAACAGGTCTGGTTATTCACTCAAGTGCATGCTGTGTTGGGGGTGATCAATGAATAAGTTACTTCTCTCACCTTTTGTTGGATCACTAAAAAGTATGTATTTTCAATAATTAGGCGTTAATGCAGCCGGACACAAACTAAGGGACCAATTTAGCATAAACTTACATTGTAAAGCCCCACTTAAAAACTGAAGAAACCTATGTTGACATTTTTGGTAACAGTTTTGGTCTACGGTTTCTAATTAATCACACTTGTTGGTTGAATAAATATAGAGTACCTCTTTAGAGTTACTATTCATGAAAATAGTAACTGGTATTTGCTAGGATTTTTCTGAAATTCAATGTTGAAATGTAAAGATTCTTAAAGTAGTGAGCAGAGTTAAATGTACAAGAATCACACACGGATAATAAGTTACTTTTTAGTAGTTTGTTATCTAGATTTAAAACCCAGTTTTCCTTTTTATTTCCAGTGCCAGAAATTCTCATATTTTGGTATAGACCAGACAGAATGTTATCTAACTTCAGTGATTAAGTGGAAATGGGAATTTTCAGAAAGAAAAGAAAAACAGAATCCATAATTCTCATTCTTCAGTCCCAAGCTCTATCTGTGAGCTACATAGTATAAGAATTGTAGACTGACCTTATTCTGAAAAGGTACTTGTTACCTCTTAAAAGGTTATTTCATTGGCCCATAGAACAATAATTCTTGACTCTAAAGCAGACAATGTTATTCTAGACCCCAAGAAAAACAAGCAGAATATTAATAGCACACATCCTTCAAAGGAAACCCACAATAAAACTTGTTCTGTTCTAAGAGCTTAGCAGGAACCGGAAGTGTCTCAACCCTTGGCACACAGCCAAAATTACTAAAAAAAATAGAAACAAATACTTGACTGGCAGATAACAATGTTCTGAAAACAACATCTGAGAGTTGGAAATGAAATTTTAGATCTAGTGCCATAGGTCATAGGGTGGATAGAATTGGCATATGTTTCCCAAAGCATAAGGTAAGAAAAGATCTAACTGTAATGAAATACACTCTGGTTGTGTGTGTTCATGTGTTCACACGTTTTGGGGAGATAATAATTGGTATGTGACCAAAACGCCATATCATGTTCCCAGGGCTAGAAAATAGGTCAAACGGCCGACCAAGTGAGAACAAAGAAAATATGTTCGACCAACCAGAGTGCTTTAAGAGTGGCCGTGATTTCAAATCGGCCAGCAGTTTAGTTAGGGTCAGTTAGGGTCCAACACCCAGGAGCAAGCAGTTAAGCAAGCTAGGGAGCTTGTCTC
This sequence comes from Architeuthis dux, assembly GCA_006491835.1. NCBI lineage: Eukaryota > Metazoa > Mollusca > Cephalopoda > Oegopsida > Architeuthidae > Architeuthis > Architeuthis dux. The sequence goes on from VCCN01003738.1 coordinate 3,199,270, forward strand.
CCCAGCCCATCAGGGTGAGGCAGAAGGAGGAAGAAATCTGATTTGAACTACTATCATCACGCTAGTTGGTCACACATGGCAAAGCAACTAGGAACAGATTTTAACAACTCGTTTAGAATTTTAACCGAAGCAGAATTCAAACCCCAAGTGATCCGCAAACTGGCCTGGAATCAAAGCTATCGATAGGAATAAAACGAATCCATATTTTAAATTGAAAATAACGAATTTTGTTGTCTTTCCATCCAACCACGTGGGTTATATTTCCCTCCACAGATTCATCTCTCCCATAAATCTGCAGCCCTGGAATGAAACGTATCTCATATCGCTGAGAAGAAATATTGCTGATTATTCTACATGTCCAAGATCATTATTATTTGAGATGTGGATTTGTTCTCTCAGTAAATTAAACAATAGGCCAAAAAAATAAAATTTCTATCAAAGATCACTTTTTAGTCTTTGGTTAAAGTTATGTTTTTAATACCTCTATTAGAAAGCATCTTTCGGAAAACTGACTGGGAGGGAATAGGAATAAACATAGATGGAGAATACCTAAGCCACTTAAGATTTGCTGATGACATTTCTATGACGTCGGAAGCATCCGAAGAATTACAAAATATGCTAACCAATCTAAATAGGGAAAGTAAAAAAGTAGGTTTAAAGATGAACAGAATGAAGACAAAAGTACTGTTCAACGATAAGGTCCCCAAAAAGGTCATAAAGATAGAAGGTGAGACTCTAGAAGAGGTCGATAAATACATCCAGGTAATAAAGCTAGAGAAAGACCATGACTGCGAAATGACTCATAACGATAGGTTGGAAAGCATTTGGTATGAATAGAGACATTCTGAAGAGCACCTTGCCAATGTGCCTAAAGCATAAAGTATACAACGGCTTCATAATACCAGCCATGACTTATGGATGCAAAACATGGAAATTAACCAAACGAGCTGAAAACCAAAGAGCCATAGAAAGGCAATGCTAGGCACAGAGAGCCATGGAAAGAGCAATGCTAGGGATAACTCTAAGAGATAGAAAAAGATCAACATGGATCAGAGAAAGGACTAGAATGAAGGATATTATACAACTAATTAAGCAGCAAAAGTGGAGATGGGCTGGCCACCTAGCAAGAAGAGATGACAATAGATGGGGTAAAAGACTAACCGATTGGTGCCCATGGGACAGTAAAAGAAGTAGGAAATGGCCAGACACAAGATGGAGGAACGAGATAGAAAGGTTTGCCGGTAAGACTTGGCAGAGGCTAGCACAAGATAGGTTGTCATTGAAGGAAACGGGAAAGGCCTTTGACTTATAATGGCTGATGATGATGATGATGATTAGCAACAGACAACCATATTTTAAATTATGACTTACCTCTTTCATGTAAGAACAGTTGTGACTGGAGAGAAATTTAAATATGCTTTTACACCATAATGTTTAATTCCAAACTATTTTTGACAGAAAAGATTCAAAATCCTTCAGCCAATCAGATTTAAGAAATTTAGAGACACATAACCCAAATAAATGTTGGTCATTAACAGGGTCTGATTAACCTATACCAGTGCCCCTAGGCTATTAGCAATATGGGGCCCCCACCGTCTTGAACCCCCCCCATTTTGTGTATACTTTTAAGTAAGTAATGTGATCTATCAATTGTGTGAATAAAGTGGATTGTTATGTGCTAATGTGTAATTATATTCGTTCCATTTTTAAAAGAGATATTTGTTGGGACATTTTTATTAAGTTTTAAGATATTATTAACAATATCTTAACAATTATAGTGAGCGCTCAGACTTCACATCAGGGAATGTTCTTATTTTGACAGTTTTATTGTTTAATTCATTTTCCCTGTAGTAGTGATACATTTCTAAATTGTTATTTATTTTAAGGCCCATTAATGTCTTAATGCTGTAGCGTAGTTTGTGTATAGGCTAATCCAGCCTAATATGAATATCGCAGAATCTTTCCAGGCCCCTGCTAGCTACAGGCCTCTAGGCTGGATTAACCCCCACCCACTTCCTAATCAGTGCCCCATGAGTAGTTTCTAACTAGACAAACTAGGTCACTCAAGCATACACATTTCATCTCCACTACCCAACAAGGATACTTGCATGTCGCAGCTATATTCAATTCTCTTCTGATGATGTCATTTCCCGACGACGAAATGCATAAAGATTTATCTTCATGATAATAAATGTTTGAGACATAACACGCTTTTCTCAATCTTTCTTTTCCACATTATCTAATCAAATTTACCAAACATATGTATATACACATCTGCATATGTGCATAAGTGTAGGTATATCTATGTGCATTTTGACATTAGCGTGTATGTTTGCATATAAGCGGAATGATATATTAATATCTGCATTAATATGCCTGTGCCTATGCGTATATGTGTGTGTAATGTTTTGATACAATATTATATATACAGACACACACACATCTGCTAGAAATTCAACTTGAACATTTTTATATAAGACAGAGTTCTGACAGTCTTACTCTCCTCGAAAATACTGCAAAGTTTGTGGTGGAATTTGATATGCCTTGTACTCAGTGTATGTTTTTTAGTTCAAGGGGAATAATATATCCATTCTAACTTGTCTGAGAATGTTAATCTGAGAATCTTAATAAATAGACTTATTTACATAACACTTGTGTTTTTAAAAGCTACTGGTTTATTTTAATACCAATGTTGATGGCTACTCACTTATTTGCCTTGTATTTATTTACTCTGAGCAAGCAAGAATCAGAAGGCCAGCGTCAAGAAATTATTTTTTCTGGATATAAGATAGCAAAAAAAAATCTAGAAGAGAGAAGTAATATTAAAGAGGAGCAAAAGCATATCTTCTATACAAAAATCACTATGTGATGGGTATGTCTGTATTTTTTAGATGCCTGTACTCTGCAACACAATGTTGTATATGATCTAAATACAACATAAATTCCCTGAATCAAAGAGAAAAAAATGAAAGACAATGGTATGAAATTTGATTTTACTAATCTATAAAAGGTCAGCTCAGATGGTGTAATGGTTAGCACGTCTGCCTCACACGTAGGTCCTCGGTTTGATTCCCGGTATGAGTGAAGGGTGTGGAAAACTCTTCATTAGGACACATTTTCCTGGGCACTCAGCAGCTAATTGAGTACACTCTAAGCTGTGTGATTAGGGTGGAGGTATCCCAACGGCCGATTTGCATCCTGCCAAGGGAGTGGTCATAAAAGGAATAAAGCCCTGGTCATGACCAGACTTGAAACTTGCAAGGATCACTAAGCTGACGCATGCAACAGAAACCGGATCTTTGTCACCAGGTATATACCCCATTGAGAATTGTCATTTAAAAAATGAAACTAGAGAGGAGAAACTGCAAGCAAATATTTATTATTATAGTTATCATTCTTTATTTTCATATCTAATGTTTCTATTTTTATTGTTACTATTATCACTAGTTTTTCTCCATTTATTGTTTTTTTATCACAACACTCAGGGTTGATACACTGACTGACAGAGGTAAACAGTACAAAATCAGAAATTAAGAAGTAGCTTCCAATAAGATCAACTCACATCCCATGCATTGTGAATCTGTCCCTTTATAAGTACTGAATTTCATCATAAATAAATACCAGATTTACAATAGATGCTTTTGTTTTCATAAATTGTAAACATTAACATACCCACATTGCAGTAATTTTAGGGGAAAAAAAGTGACCAATCAACGTTCGGTAAAATCAGATGAACCAGACCCCTTTCATGGTCCTTGGAAGCCTGGTGATAAAGCAGGTCACAAATCAGTAGTCATTCTGCCACCCTCTCCTCTCCAATACTTTATGCCATTTTTTATTTTACTACCTAGTAATAGTGGTCTTATGTAATTTTTCTTTCCTTTTTGAAATTGTTCAGATGAAGCCCTTTCATTATTATAATTATTGTATTATTAGATTTCCTCTAATTGTTGTTTTTTAACACTCTGGGTCAATACACTCTTTAACCTTTGAAATAAATGGTGCAAAATCGGAAAAAGAGAATTTGTTTCCAACAAGATTTTCAAATCTTGCTGGTACATTGCTTTTTTTTTCTTGTAAGAGTCATCCATATTTCTAAAATTTAGAAAATATGTAGGTCAGTAGAGACTTTCCTAGAAAATAAAAATCATAAGATACTCTGGGATTTTGACATCCAGACTGATCAACCCCTCCAAGCAAGAAGACCGGATCTGATAGTTGCGAATAAGGAAAAAACGACCTGCTAGGTCATGGATCTGGCTGTACCAGTGGATCACAGAGTTAAAGTGAAGGAGAGGGAGATATTGGAAAAATACCAGGACCGGGAGCTGATAATGGTGTAGAATTTTGAAGGTTAGGATTGTGCTCATAATAGTTGTGTGTTTGGAACCGTTCCCAAAACACTAGAATCAAGATTAGATGAGTTGGAAATTAGAGGAAGGGTTGAGACTGAACAGACCTCAGCATGGCTGGGGTCTGTGCGGATACCAAGAAAGATGCTAGAGATTTGAGAAGACTTGCTGTCACTCAGTCTTCAGCAGATGACCAAACATTTTGTGTGAACATGCAAATGCAGAAAAATAAATGATGATAATAAACCAAACCATTGCCCAAGATTTGTGGATATGAAAGCAGAAAATAAGCATATATCTTTCAGTCTGTTTAGTGTTTATTTTGTCAAACTAAATATTTTTTTATAGCATCTGTTTTTGCAACTGAATAATACTTTAACAGAAGGAAGAACTCAGCCTGATAAGTCAGACATCCGAAAGGGGGAAAAACAATCATAATCTTTAGAGTAGGAATACACAGAGAATAAATACACATGACATGTATATAAAAGCAGACAAACCGAACAAATACTCCCTTTGTATGTATACATTTTCTGACTGAATGACTTTCTCAGAAATAAAAGCTTGAAAAATGATAACCTTCCTCATAGAAAGCTGTAGAGGAGGAATATATGGAAAGAATTACTCACATTTCACATGGTTCTGTTAAAATCTGATAAGCAGGGGTAACTTTATACTATTTGCATTATCAATAAAGGTTCAATGGGTGTGTGCTTGCATATGAAAGCGTGACTTCAATGATATTACAGAAAAAAAGACCAGTAATAAATATACTTATACAATCTGATAAGAAACTGTCCATATTGACAGGACTTGGATATTAGAGATTTTACAAAACTGCTTTTTAAAATTTGACATAAGTTAAAGAATATTACCTACCAACATTAATTTGTCAAACAGCTAAAAGCTTCATCAAGCAGCAGCTCTCATTATAGAACAACAATAGGATGTTGGTCCAAACAAGTTTTCTCTTAACAACTGGAATTAGGGCTGGGTAGCTTATTAAAAGGCAATTACAGGTTGTTTGGCAATGGTTTCTAGGCATTATATGTTAAGCTTTCTCACTCAGACTTGAGTGATTATCCAACTCTTGAATTAAACTATCAGGAAGTAGATGGAGGAAATTGATCCCAACCAAACACCTGAAACCAATGACTTGCACAGGAAAGTCAAATAACAATTACCTTCCCTGAATGACTTGGCTTAGTGAACAGAGATTGGGAAAGGGTTTTCCACATCTTGGCAGGGCCTGCACGTGAATAGCCCTAAAGTCTACACAATGGCGTTTTAAGGTGAAGTGCATAGTGTGTGCACAAAGTATACAATGATTGCTCCTATTACTTTGTAATGACAACACTGAGCACTCTTTTACACCATATTTCATAGCAAAAATAATTATATTGTTAAACTCCAGTCCAAATCGGAGGCTTTGTAAGTATACAAATTAGGGGAGACAAATCTTCACTGTTTGTCTGTCTTGTCATGTTGAACCAAACCAATATATAAAATTAACATTTGATCTTGGCTGTGGCTAGGATTAAAGTGGAGTATCTGTTCTTCGAAACCGCCTTGGCCTCGAAGTTCAGAGAACCACGGCCCTTTGGGGGTCCTTGTGGCATGCTCGGGTATCGTCCTGGGAGAAGTTGCACAGGATATCTTGGCCAGCTGGTCAGGAGGTGATCACCATTAGCATGCTCAGGATTCATCCTGAGAAGCTTTTGGGACCTCCACCCCTTCCCTTTATCCCGGTCCTCGTGGCATTTGTCTCAGTGACAGGGATTTGGGATTCTCCCCCCTCAAGTCTCTAGTCATGGGCTACCCCCACCCCTACTGAATCTGGCACTAAATGACCCACGAAGGGTCGATGTGCCGTTAAACAAAATAACATAACATAACAAAATTAACATTTACCTACCATGATTTTAAATTACGACCAAGTGATCAGTAGGCGGCTCTCTTACCTACTGAGCCAAACTGACATGTCTTACATATCTATGAAAATTTATGTAAAAAATATTTAAAATGATTACAAACAATAAAAAAAAAAATACAACTCTAAACTTGGTATTTTCAAGTTAATTTCATCCTAATAAGTAAATACATTTATACTAAACATATATATTTTTATCCTTTTTTATTTATTATATATACAATACAAAAGTCGCAGTAATCATCTTCAGTCGGAATAGAAGTTGGTGTGGAGTTTGACCCTGCAGCAGCCAGTCTTGTTCTATTATACCCTTAACAAAATTAAAAACTTAAGTTTGGTTATATGATTTGAGAAATGGAAGTGTAGTGACTCTTCTGATAAAATGATTGGTTCTTAACTAGTCATATGAATAGAGTTAATTCCAGACAGTCAAGAATGCATCTAAGCCTCGAGCCAATCTTTCAAATTCAATATTATTTAGTTAATATGTTTATTTATTAATGGCCACTTAGGAAGATAATGTAACAAATTTCTGTGGTTAAATAAATTTGGTATTAATAATAACAGCACCAAACATTCTTAAATGGTTCTTTAATGACGAGGAAAATATTTACTAAACTTAGACGATCAAATTGGAGTTGGCATTTCAACATAGATCACATATCAAGTTTAGAGCTATAACAAGGTAAAATAAAATAAAATCCTTTAAACTATTCGCTTTATTTTTGCATAAAAATTCTTTTCTGCACAATATTGTTAATATTTGTTTCCAAAAGACCTTCAAGTGCTTGAATGATTTGACTAGAGCCTTGAGAGAATATGTCCGCTTGGATAGTGTATTGGTTAGCACATCTGCTTCACATGCAGAAGGTGCTGGGTTTGATTCCCGGTATGAGCGAAGAGTGTAGAAAAATCTTTATCATGACAGATTTCCCTGGGCACTCAGCAGCTAATTGAGTACACTCTTAGCTGTGGGATTAGGGTGGAGGTATCCCTTTGTTGGACTTGCATCCTGCCAAGGGGGTGGTCAAAATAATTTGTAAGAGTAAAGTCCTGATCTCGACCAGACTTGAGACTTGCAGGTTTCACTAAGCTAAAGCATGCAAAGAAAACCGGGTCTTTGTCTCCAGCCGTTATTAATTGAATGAGAGTTGTCTCCTAAGAGATGGGTGCTTCACCTTTTTTGAGAGAATATGAAAAATTGTTCTTGATTTCTTCTCTTACCCCAGCAAAATTAAACAACAATCTTTATCAAATAAGCTATGAAATACATCGATATAACCCATAAGCTAATATAAAAGAAATCCTCTGAATTGTTAAAATTACCTACGGAAAGTGCAGATTCTATGAGAAGTGGTTTAATGTGTTAATCTTATGATAAAAAAACCTTGCCACAAGAGATTAACACTGCATATTATCAAGAACAATTAATTTTTTTTAACTAGAGATAAAATGTTATCTAAATCAATTTTATATAGAAAGATGAAATAACTGATACTAAAACGATTTGCCCAGAATTTACACTTTTAATGGTTGAATTATAAATAAATCAGTAACAGAAACACTGCCAGTACTAATGTCAATTACATAATACAAGGATTCCTAATCCAGTGTCCGTCCTTAGGAGTACCACTGCCCACCCAGAACAGGCATGTTCTTTGAACGTTCATGTAACATTTGCACAAACATTGAGTGAGGACAAGTACTGTTAGTTTGCAAACGTTCTACAAACAGTTACAAACAGCCAAATGTCATACCAACAGTAGCAGACAGTGGATGAACAGTTGGTTAAGGCTTGTGTCCAAATGTTTATTGGGTGTTTGTACATAAACAAAGCATGTAAAGTTTAGCCAACCTCTCAAATCACAATGCAAACAACCCAAACATTATACAAACGGTTACAAACAGTAGATGAATGTTTGGCTGATGATTGCAAACGGTTGGTTCTGGGTGGGTGAAAAAAAAAAGATTTCAAAAAGCCTGAAAGTATTAAGGTATAAACTTCCAAGCACTGTGTATTCCTTTATTGTTCAACAAGGCTATCATGTTTGTTATCAGCATTTGTCTGTCGGTGATACATGTGATAATCATGAGGTAAAAAATGATTCAATTCATACTCAAGGAGCACTTTTAAGATATGATAAGAGTACGTAGTCTTTAATGGACTTTGGTAACAATGATCTGTGGATTAGCTTTATATGAAGTCATATGTCACTACAACTTTGAAAGATTTTCAGCAGTAGTTTCCTATTGCTTTTTATAATATTTGAAATCAAAAATTGCATTCAGTAGGAATTTGGGGATTCATGCCTTTCCAAAAGGTATTTAGGCCAAAGGTTCTTAAGTAAATAGGGTTATACAGATAAAATGGTCACCTTACTGTAAAATAATGGTTAGCAAGCTAGTCTAGCAGACCATGATCACTATGTTGTGGTTCCTATACTCATATCTATTCAGGCTAAATGTTCATAAAATTGGAATCTTCTTCTTCATCTTCATCATCATCATAATCATAATCATAATAATAATAATAATAATATTTTACGTTTATGTCTTTGGGAAAGGCATGAACCCGACGGTTACTGGCATGGAAAATTGAATCAGCGAACCAAGTTCAAGTTTTGGTTGAGGCTGCTAATGTTCACTTCTCACTAATGCCCTTGGGAAAGTCATGAATTCTTCCCCCAGCTATGGATAAATAGCAGGGCAGTTGGAGCCCTTTAGCCCTGTAAGGCAGTCCAACTAAGAGAAGGTTACACAGAAAAACAAACAAACCAGGAGTGGAGCCCTCAGGCCAGATTGGTGGTAAACTCCTTTCTGGAAACCCCTGCAGTCAAAACGGCTGCCATTTGTGACGTCTCATCATACCACTGGAAAATGACGTTGGAGGCCGAGAAAGTGGGATCTTCCCTGTGCAAAGACCCTCCCACTTTAAAAAAAAAATAAAATACATCCATGCACATTGCTATGAAAATTTCTGCGCAGCCACAAACATCATCGGAATGATGGTCAACCGACATGCACATGAAAGATTAGTCGTCTGACAATTTATCGTATTTCAGGTTTTCATTGTTCAAATCTTAGAGAATTTGTTTTCTCCCAAAACTGAGCTGCAATTTCAAAATAGTTAAAGCATTTCAATGAAAAAAAACAAAAAACAACTCAGAGAACTCGGGCAACATATAATATGCAAAATTTTACTGGAATCCATCTTAACCCATATGCGTGAAGATAAGTATTTCTGCTAGTTTAAGTTTTTTTTCTTAATTTTGCAATTGAAGCTTTAAAATGACTAAAAAATAAAATAATTCTGAAATAAAATCGGACAAAGAATGTCAGTTTAAAGGCCTAATCTTTCAGCTGTGACAATTAGGTTTGCTCCCACAATAACTTGGGCCACAAAAAGAAAAAAAAAAGCCAGAAATCTGAGCTACTAAGATCCTTAAATGTCACGGCTGTCATCCAAGTTGTAAAATAAACATCTGTGTTTGAAACTGCAGGAAGGAAGGGTGGTTAGTTTACAACTCAAGACAATTGTTTTTCTATACTAAAGAAAATATTAAAAACAAAAATGAAAAAAAACAAAACTTCCTTTGAAACACTTTAATCTACAACATATGTTCAACTATTAAGATAATACCATGCTAGACTATAAGACTATTGGTTTACAAGGGTATTTGGAGGACTATGGCTCACTACAACTCTTCCAAGTCCCATAACAAAAATTTCAATATGAAATCCACACATGAGAAATATTTTAAAATCTGGCAAAAATCAGCATATTATTTGATTTTAATAAAATTTCTGATACTTATTTATTAAAGGGCGAATTTTGAAAAAAAATAATTTTCCATTCCAAATTTCGGAGAAGAACAATTTTTTTTTCATCTGATTCCTACCCCACCTTTTATTAGTTTGATAATTTATCTATTTTATATAATGATGCTCTCATTGATTTTTACACATTTTACAGATATATCCCTGGAGATATTAATTATGCTTACCTTTTTTAGAATAATATCCAAGAACTGCTGGAACAGAACTCTTACTTTGGGATTAAAAAAACAGGAAAATTAAATAAAATAATTTTCTTTTCAGAATTTTTTTAGTTTTATTCGATTAATTATCATTCAGGCTTTTGATCTGTGAAAAAACTTTTTTTTTCATAAATATAATTTAAAAAAACTATTTTTCATCATTTTTAGCGATTTATTCTGATATCTTATAAATTTTTTAAATGCATGTATTTTATTCTTTCTATGTCTTGGTTCAACTGAAATATTATAACAAGGATGAATAATTAAATATAGTGAAATGATGACAAAATATTTACCACCTGTATTTTTAATATATTTTATTCTGTTTTTTTGTTTATTTAAATTGACTGCTATTTCAAATTATGGGAGCTGTAGGCAATAACATGCCTTTTTTTGCACGGCACAGCTGTCATGCATTTTAATCGTTTATTTTTCCACTCAAATATATGTGTACTGCATAGTCTACCATAACATTTTTTTAAATCAGATGTTGCTTATACATTTGAAATTCTTTTTCATTTTTGTACGTTTTGTTCATACCTACCACCTAGTCATAACATCAGCACATGGGACACAGTGTAATATTAGCATTGTTTTGTTTTTTATTAAATATCTGTCTTATATATCAGCATATATGGTAGCTGAGCCGGTTCCATTTTTTAAACTAGGATAAGATATACAATTCTTTCACAATAATATGATTTTTATCAGAGAATGTACAATATGTATTCTCTTGTAGATAACCAAGAAAAGTTGAAAAATTAAAAAAACATTCTTTGTCTGCGGTCTTTAATCAAACATGTATTAGTGAAGGACTGCTGCCTGAATACACAATGTGTATATAAATCTATCAATAGTTTCTGTGAAATTTTATTAGCCTTTGTGTACATGCACAATGGAGGAAAAGAAACCTGTTGCCCTAGTTGGTAACATCTGTTTCTACTTGGTCAACAAACTACAGCACGTGTTTCCAAATCACAAGATCAACAGCAGTATTTACCATCATTTTAATTTCAGTTGTTTTTATATACAACTTTCAATTCAGGTCGCTGTTTCTATGGCAACGAATAACAGCTCGATCAGACTACAAAGAGTAAGCCTTTGGTGAGAATTGTATAAAAACAACTGAAATTAACATGAAGGTAAATACTGGTCAAATTTAATTAAAATAACGTGTTACAATTACTTCATTCAATAATAATAATAATAATAATAATAATAATAATAAAGATTGAAATATTTTTTGTTTGATTTATTCTCTGCACTACCCAAAGAATCCTGAATGAGAAGTTACAGAAGATTAAAAAGATTAGAAGATGAAAAGAAGTAATATTCAAATCAACTACTAAAATGTTTTAAGCCTAAGTCATTTATTTCTTTGAGAATATGCTGATTTTAAAAACTGAAGTGGAGTTGATTGTACGAGTCTAACAATCAAATGAATTATACATATTTTATTATTAATCTTTTACCATAATTGTATTTCATCTTAATTTTTAGTCGCTTTTTTATCGCAACTTACTCAGGCTATTGGTCTGCAGTAGTGAGTCGGAAATAAAGGATGAGCACCATATGAGACTCAAACTCATATCCCTTTTGCCTCAGGGAAGCCTGGTTAACCATACCAGTTGCTCTTACCGACTGGGCTATGAGAATCTTACAATGGGCAGAAGATCAAATCTAACCTTTAAACCCAACTTTTGTTCTTCACTGATCTCTCTAGGCCATATATTTGTTCTTGTTTTTACACTATTAGTATCAATAGCAGCAATATTATCTTGATTCATTTTTATTAGATGAAACATTGTCAACCATTACTATTATTCTTTCATCTTAATTTTTAGTTGCTTTTTATCACAACTTACTCAGGCCATCAGCCTATGGTGGTGAACATTTTATTTTAGTATGAAAAAAGTATACAATTTGTATATACAAGCACACATCATAACAATCCTATTTACACAATATCTAGGGCCTTAAACCTTTGCAGTGGTGTAATAAACATCATAATTCTTCTTAAAATTATTTGCATCTGTTGATAGCACTACATATCCCGGTAATCTATTCCAAAGTCCTACCACTCTATTGCTAAAAATGAATTTTTAACACATACTTTTTAATTCTGGTACTAACTTAGTTGCTAGTCTCTGGACAAGTAACAGACCTGTCAAGTTTCAATGTTAAGAATGTGTGAGAATCATGTCAGATTCCAAACACTCTCCTCTCAGATTAAAGTTATAATCGGGCAATCGCAAGTAAGATGTTACCAAGAATATATTACAAGGATATATTCCAATTTCACCATCAATACTGAGGAAGGGCACCAAGCCAAAAACGTGGACTTGAAGTAGACATGTTTTCAAGTGGACGAGCTGATCGCCACTTAAAAATACAATCAGCGCAGATGGTATGAAAGTCCTCCTCTAATCCTTGAGAGCGAGGAATATATTATATACAATATTACAAGTGTTGAAATGGTTCTTCGGACGGTTCAACTCCTTGTTATTTGTGTTATAAACACAACGTTTCGGCCGATCCAAATAACAAGAACGAGTTCAACCGTCCGAAGAACCATTTCAATATTAATGACCCTTCTCAAAACTATAGAAAATATCATTTCAAGTGTTGTTTGTAGATGTTGTTAGACAACTGATGTGCCAGTCAAAAAGTTCAAAAGATTTTTTTTAAATGTCCAAACTAGCAACATAGTTGAGTGGAATATTTTACTGCTGTTACCAGTCAATTTTTAAAAAAAATTACTTTTATTATTCAACATTTTCATTATTTAACAAAGTGATTAGGAGTTTGGCTGGGTGGTCACTTGAAAGACTGTTCTGGATGAATGTTCATTTCTGTGTTTAAGCACAATGCATTCACACCATGTGGAAAGCAACTTTCATTAGGATTTATAATTATTCAAATTTAATACATAAAAAATGAGGGTGCAGGCATGAGTTCCCTATTTGAATAGATATACATTTGTGCTGATCAACAATCACACAAAGGCAAGAAGCTATTGGTAAAGAGCAGAAGGGGAATAATAAGCCTGGTTTTAGAGAAAATAATGCGTGAGTTTAGTCAACAGGAGCAGAGAACTCTACTATGTTCGCAAAACTAATGTACATGTTGAAAATTGATGTATTTTTAATTTTTCTTATTTAGAAATTTGTGTTAAATTTCTTTCGGAATCTATCTGTATTTAATATGAACAGATTTCACAAGAGAATAAGTTCTATAGTAGATATGTTGTAATTTGCACAAAAGATATATTTACAAATTATTATTAAGTTAATATATAACTGATTAATATTACCTTTTGCCTTTATTCAAGAGTTTATATCATTGAAAATAAATTTATGCAGTTTAGAAATGGAAATTATAGGAAATAACTTATAAACATGAAAACTTTAATAATCATTAAGAAAATAATCTGATAGCTTTAGTCAATATTTTAGTAAACAGACTATTTATTAACTGCAATGAAAGTTGACAGTTCTATGAATGCCAAAAGATTTTTCATTCAGACCAAAAATTGAATCACTTCATAGCGTTTATAAGAAAGGAAGAATAGAGAGAGAAGGTGAAGAAAGAGGAATATTTTTTAAATTTTTTACGTCACATTATTCCTTTTTTTTTATCAAATAAAAAGTACAAGAAAGAAGGAAAGAAAGCAGACTATACAGTTTTTATAACTAATGTATGCATATATATATATTAATAACTTTTTCATTTCCCAATGAATTATATTGCATTTCGGACAATATTTTCCTTTTATTTTTGATGCAATGATTATTTTTGTTTCATACGTTTTAACAGGGATTAACTTGAAAAATCAATTGGAAACAAATGTTGACAAATGCTGTCAAAAATTGTATATATAAAGTTGCAGGTTTTTAACAGAGTCTGGTCTTTTTCTTGTTTTAATTATTGTTTTACTCGCATACATTATGTACTCAAGTTTTCATACTAATTTATGTCATTCATTGGAATTCTTTTAGGAAGTCTGGATATATTCACATAAGTTTTATTGGAGCACAGATGGATTAACATTTACTCTCATAGTATAACCAAATAAATAAATGATAGAGAAAGTCGAGAAGGCAAGATATACCAAAAAAGTTAAAAGCAAAAGTTGACCTATCAATGAAACCAAAAAAATCAAAGGTACATATTGTTAGTATCAATAGAAGCTTCTTTTTTTTCTAATTCAAACAAAAGAAATCTATTTATCATATCAAATAATTATAATTCTGATAAAATGTGTGCCTACCTTAAGAAATGTAAAATGGTAGCGAAACTCAGGGCTCAGTTCAGTGTAAATATAGTTCTTGGAGGATAGACAATATATAATCTTGGAATCTTGTCAGTCTGGTTAAAGATAGCCTATGAATAGAGCTGGGGAGATAGGATTCAGAGTAGATCTAAATGGGTGTAACTGATGCAAATTGTGCAGTAGCCAAAGACAGCAACAGCCACCCACTGTTGCACATCCAAATAGTTCACTATGAATTACCCAGAATATTAATCAACAAAAAACTGCTGGAACACTCCCTGTGGAAAATATGATAAGTAATTGACACTTATGGTTGGTGTAATTGTACTTTTCCTGTGGTGTATTCAAGTATTTTGTAATCAAATCCAGTAATTTGCTGAAAGACTCATTAAGCCTCTGTAGAACTTAAGAATCACTGACATCTGCTCATCATACTCAAAGATATTTTTACATTATATAAACTGTTAATTTTATGAATATTAACAGTTATATGAAACTGATAAAAAAACTAGAGAGCTACCTAATGTGTAGCTCCTCCCTTTGCCTGAATAATGGCAGCTCTGCAATGTGACATGGTTGTTACATGGGTATATCTACCAAAGCACATTCCAGGGCTGTTCATAACCAAGTTGTTTGTTATGTGTGGCTGCAGAGAATCTAGTGAGGTCTACATATCCCAAACATGCGCAATAGAGTTTAAATCTGTTGAGCGCTGGGGCCAATGGTGTACTTGAAAGTCAGCCGAGTGTTCCTGGAACCAGTTTTGTGTCACTCTCACACAATGAGGGTTGCGTTATCTTGCTGGAACAAACCATCACCACCGGGAAACATGGTGAGTATAGCGGGGTGAAAATGGTCCGCAACAACATCTGCGTATGTGACACATGTTAAGACAGACTCCAGTTTCACTGATTCTTGTGAACTCCAACAGAACACAACCCACACCATTACAGAGCTGCCACCACCAGCTTGCACAACACTGTGCTGACATGCTGGATCCAGAGCTCGTGCAGTTTCCTCCACGCAGGAACTCAACCATCTGCCCAAAAGAGCTGGAGACATGACTCGTTAGACCAGGCACCAGTCTTCCATGATCCAATGTTCTTTGGCCCAGGTGAGGTGCAGTAACTGATGCCATGGTGTCAATAACAGTACCTTTGTTGGTTGACGACTACAAAACACCATGGATGTACACTAAACTCAATTGAAAATATAGGTTTGTTTTATTCTTGTTGATAGCTTCAATTCCGGAGCCGGTTGCGAATCACTTTAGGTATTAAATTCTGTTTCAGTTAAAATTCTAAAAGAGTTGTTAAATCCCTGAAGGACTGTCCAAAAATCAAGGCGCCTGGTTTCCTCCTCCTCCCTCCTTCACCCTGATGGGTGAAGAGGGAAATTCCTAGCTTGTTGACCTGTTGCTACTGTCTGTCGGACTCCAAGTCCCTCTAAACTGCCGGCTGATTTTAAATCCCAGCCACCCTCACTCTGGTTGATCGTATGCATTTTCTTTGTTCTGACTTCATCGGCCATTGGACCTATTTTCTAGCCCTGGGAACATGATATGGTGTTTTGGTCATATACTCCCCAAAACGTGCGAACACACGAACACACACAACCAGAATGTATTTCATTACAACATCACACATACATCATCTGGCTGTGTCCATTTCTACAAGTGGGGGAGGGCAAAACCATCCAGTGTACTGCTGTCTCCAATTCTTTGGCACTTCAGTTTATATATGAAACCAAGAGAAAAGTCTTCAATTATTCTTGTCATATCAGAATTTAGTCTGCAGTGAGATAAAACATTTTACTGAGAATAAAACAGTGAAATTCCTGAAAATATTCACAGGTAGCTGCTTCATAGTACACAAATATGTAGTCTATTCAAATATTTAATCTAAAAGCAAGGTAGATCAAAAGGATTTGCTTTGAATTTCTCTGACAAATGGTAAGTGATAATTTCCCAAAAAATAACTTTATAACAAAATCAAAATAAATAAATGAACTAGCATTCCAAGGGAAATTATGAATCACCACAATCCATATATGCTGTTGGGGGTGATCAATTAAAAAAGTTGGAGAAAAGGGTGATCAATGAATAAGTTATTTCTCTTGCCTTTTGTTGAACTGTGATCACTAACAAAGGTCTTAATTTTCAAAAAACAAGCGGGTACAAACTAGTGACCAATTTATCATAAACTTACATTGCATAATGTTTTGTTTTTTTGAAAATTCCCCTCCAAAATAGGTTTTAAGAAGGGGGTTCTTAAAACGTATTTTGGAGGGGAATTTTCACAAAAAAAAACATAACATTTTCCCTACTCATTGATGTGAGTATGTGTGCAAAATTTCAAGTTTCTACAAAGTCTGGATACATAGATAGATACTTAGATACATATAAATGTCAAAATGCATGAATAACCTAAACCCAGCAATAAACCAGTGTTGTGGGTAGTGGTGATTAATATGCAGAAGTCTTCATTGTTTAATCATAAAAACAAGCTGGAATTTTCTTTCTTTCACAGTGATCAACATGAAAATTCATTGCACGCTACTGCTATAATGTTAAGGTGGCTTAAGTTCTCTTTCATAGATGAACTTTTAAAAAAATGGTAAGTTCTAACAATTAGTGTTTCTTGTATGCGTACATTTTTAAAATTTGGGCCTTTATGATTATTTGGTTTGTTTCTTAAAAGATTTTCTTTTTTAAATGACATTTCTCAAGATAAAAAAACATTTAATATTTGAAGCTTTTCACGTCTCTCTGGAAGCTTAAAGATAATTTTACCTCCTTCTGGTAGACATGGGTACTTCCTTATTAACAAGACTTGCATCAACGCTTGTCGGCCTTTAAACGGAAATAACCAAGACAGATTAGCAATATTTCAGTTTGCACTAATAAGTCATGTTGAAAAAGATCCAGAATGCCTACCTCACTTGACAGATGAGAAATTTAAGTTAAATGTTCCTCAAGTCAGAGGGGTTGAAGGTGTAGGAGATGAAAGGAAAATGAAAGGATGTCAATAGACAAACTATTTATAAATAGGCACAGTGAGAAGTAGAGCTTAATGATATGTAATTAATGGGTTATCAACTTGTTTGGACCAAAAAGCAACAAATTGTAAAATTAGTGTCAAAGTGTGACAGCTCAAAATTACAGGAATATCTTGAATAGTGCGGTTGTGATTAGTACAGGTTTTGATGTAGTACGGTTATGGTATTGCTGTTCAAATTAATGTAACTAAGTATAAGCTGGAAAAAAAAAAATTAAATTATAATAAGAACAGTGCGGTTTTGAACATTACAGAAAATTTTGGATCAAATTAACCGCACTAATCAAGGAATACTTTTACTAACTTTTAGACTATTATTGTCTATTGATTACCCACAAGATATCAACAAAGTTTTATCACTTTTGAAACTTTATCAATTTACTTTTGTGACCATTATTATTATTATTATTGGTGGTGGTGTTGTTGTTGGTGAGGAGAGTTACATTGTCATTTGTCTTGTATAGCAATTTGGTCAGTTGATGTTTTTATTTTCTTAAGTTGCTTATAGGAAAATGTTATTACAAGTTTCTTTGTTCATGATTTTGTTAGTATATATTAGAAATCTTCTAATTAGGTAGATTTTTTTTCATTTTAGATTTTCTCTTTCATTTACATTTTTGGGGAGGAATGAGTGGGGGTTTTATTTTTGCATAGGTTCCTTTACTTTGGAATTCTTGATTGTATTTTTTCTTACAATGGCTTTCTTCTTTGTCAAGTGTTTTTTTCCAGGGGCCTTTCTCGCAATTAAAAGTTTTGTTGAGAGTTTTTGGAGGAGGTGAGTTAGGAGTTAATTTCTGTGAATTTTCATGTTTCTTTCATTTCTCCTGGTCATATTCAGTTTAAAATGGAAAAACTAGTAAGCATACGAATGAGAACCAGTTGATGTAACTAACCAATCAGAGGGGACCTTACTGAACATACCTGAACAGACACTCTCCAGCTGGTTAACTCAGTTGGCAGTGAGACGCCATGAACTTGTGTACTGTTTGACTGTTGCATTCACAATGAGCAAGCGAGTCTTTCTTCATGTCTTATGCATGATATTTTGGCAAAACATTGCATCACCCAGGTCTGTCATACCATGGACAAGATTAAGGTGAACGCAACGAGGCAGTTGATGGCAATCCCGAACAAAGACTTTTTGAAAAGTGAAAGGGACGTTGGGATAAGTGTGTGAGGTCCCAAAGGGAGTACTTTGAAGGGGACTAAGGTGTCATTGCTCTAGGTAGGCTATTTTTTACTTAATATTAAATGGTTGGATATTTTGCAGACCTCACAGATGAAAACATTAAGCACTAGTATAACAGCTGAAGAGAGTCAACAAGTTGAACACTTTACAATCTGCTGCTGTTGAATTTTGGGAATCTAAAAAGGCCTTCAATTGATAGTTTGGTATATAAATAAATGAATGGGTGAAGAGCAAATGGACTTCCAAAGCGCCTTTTAGCCAAGATAAGACTTTCTAGGATTGTTGTATATTATTAGTGTGAGCCTGTAAACTTGTCTTTGGCTGCACTTGTGGTATTCCAGCAGAGGTTTATCATACTCAGAGTTGGATAATTGAAGTTGTATGCAGTAGTTGATTGAATCATGTAATTGTTAATACTGGTTAACAAACTCCAGAACCAGAAGCAGTGTTGCCGATTTAGCGCGTTTCACGCTAGATTTAGCGCGTTTCTTGTTTCGGCAGTGCAAAAAGTGCTAAATTAGCGCGTTTTGCACTTAAATATTTTGGCTATTTTTTACTATTTTTAGTGTCTTTTAGCCATTTATGGCTATTTTTACAAATTTAGCGCTTTTTGACAGTCAAACTAGCATGAAAATATTTTTTGAGTTGGCAAAACTGACTAGAAGCTGTAATAATTTACTTCCTTCAGAACTGATCTTTGATAAAATCTGAAACTGATCTTCTCTAGCCTAATCTCAGCCGTCTATCAGCCTGTATATGACAGCCTGTTCCATTTACAATAGTGAAAAGGTGAGATATCTCTGAACTCTATTCTCTCACATAAGGGTGAATATGTGCTTGGTATTTGCTATATACAGCAGACACTTTAAAGATTGAATATCTTAATGTTTTTGGTTGTTTCACACCAGCGGGAAGACAATCAAGTTCCAAAGAACTTAATCTACTTTGCTTTTGACATTTCAATGAATGTTTCCACAAATCAATGACTTTCTTAGAGAAATATACAGAAGAAGGAACACACGCAGGTGCACACATATATGCACACTTATGACCAGATGTTTTCTCAAGTTTCTTAATTCAATTGTTCTCAGTCGTACCTCGAGTGACTTGCCAATTATGTTCACTGTTTATGTAGTATAGCTTAGCAAAAGTCAACAATTTTCTGAGGAGTTTAGAGCAGTTTACCACTACTGTTGCTATACCAGACAAATAAATAAATAAACTGGTTTCTAAAGAAGAACAGTTAGTGATAAAGTAAGTATATATACAGTAGCGCCCATAAATAAATACACCCCTACCTCTTTTAAATAGAAAATTAATTTGAATCAAATTTGACTAAAATGATGTGTTACAATTACTTTATCCAATAATAATAATAATAAAGATTGAGAAAATTAATTGTTTTCTAAACCGAACATAGCAGGATTTTATTATTTCTAGTGGAACATTGCACAATCCAAACGGATATTATCAGGTATTATTTATGACCAAACTCTACAGCATTGAAATGTTTTTTAGTAGTGTTGTACTCATCTTTGGACGGCAACAGTCAGATTTTGGGGCAACAAAGTGTCACTGCTGGAGAGTTTGGTCATAAATAATACCTGATGATATCCGTTTTGATTGTGTAATGTTCCACTAAAAATAATAAAATCCTGCTATGTTCGGTTTAGAAGACAATTAACTTACTATAAACTAGCGGTAGGTGTGTACTTATTTACAAGCGATACTGTATGAGAGGGACATATACACACACAAACACACAGATTCTACCAATTTAATTAGAAACAGAATAGAGACTAAAATGTGAGCAATGTTTAAACTTGCATGCTTGCCAAAAGATGGAAATCCCTTCACAACACTTCAAACATTGGGGCATCAATAGAAATTGATGCAGGCCATTAACTCTTTGAACACGTGATGCCACCTTTTGAAAGTCCATAAACACGAGCGGCTACTGACACAAGCTTTTCGGTTACAAACATTGATATGTGACCCTAATCTGAACTGGGATCATTGATCATACACAGTTAAATCTAAATATCATATATATATATTTATTGTATAATGTAATTTTGTGCTGCTATCCTGGCCACTATGGTGGACTATAGCATGCAAACCCATGGTTTAAAGGGTGGGATCAGCCATGCGCACATTACACTTAACCTTAAAACTCCATTGCGCAGACTTAGGGCTATTCCCGTTCAGGCCCCACTGACTTAGGACCTGAAAAGATGTGGAAAACCCTCCCTAATCTCTGTTCGTAGAGCCAAGTCATTCATTCATTCATAATGTAATTACATTTGCAGTTCATATTTCAAGATGCGTAGTCGTGGTACCTTGAGTGTTGGTCACCTGGGTCACAGTTTGATAGTCGTACATGTGAGGTGGTCAGTGTTCAAAGGGTTAACTCACAGCTCAAGCCTTTGTCCATACATCCATTTTATTTGATTCTCATAATCCCAAGATTCTATTCACCTGTATGAGAGCATTGCGCAAAACAATTACCAATGAAAATTCAAACTCAATTATAGAGATGGCTGAAGCGGGAACACTTATATATACTTTGTTGTATAAGATTTCCCTACTATTAACACTGTATTTCTTTACAGTGAATCACCAACCATGTAGCCTCAAATGTAGTGCTCTCCTCTAAAACAATACTCACAAGTAGAGTAGAAAATAGAGAAATGAAAACTGAAATAGGAAACAAAAGCTTTGTAGATAAGATAGTTAACATTTCTACTCCATTACTAGGTTATTCTTTAGACATAACAGAGTAAAATGGATAAAAGATTCATGTCTGTTCTTTCATAAAATTATAAGTTGTCAACAACTTGATATATGTTTTTATATAAGTTGTAGAAATGTTCATAAATTATAAATGTATGCTTTTTTACAAGGTGTTCCATAATATATTTTGAATATTTTATCATAGTCCATCTAGTAAAGATGTTGGTTCATTGACCATCAAGGTTGGTATAAACATTTTCTGAATTGTAGATTCTCACTATCAGGTTTCAACTTATATTTATTGCTTTCAACACAGTATTTCCAACCATATATATTGAACTGTTGGATTTAGTAACTGTTGAAGGATTTCTATGTCTGCTATTTCCAACATTCTGACAGACTTGTTGATGAATATATTTGTCATTTTTATTATACCTCACCATGACAGTATGCTTAAAGAATACCCATATTCATAAAGATTTATTATTTTGATTACTGTTCAATATTGGCAGCCATATAAAGTTGAGGGGTGAAAGTCACTTAAATGATAAGCATCAGACCAATGGCCGAATTTACCCCCACTAGTCATTCAATTTTTGGCATTTCTTTTCGTATTTGATGTATATTAAAAATAGATGGCAATCAACATCAGCAATTTATTGATGGAATAAAGGAAAAGATGAATGTAAATTGACATTTTGACATTTATACAACTTCAACTGTGTTTTAGGAAGTTCTTATTTGCAGACACCTTTGGACTTGTTTCATCTCATCCACTTATAAACAGTACCAAGTAATTCTTTTCTCTTTCTCATACTTTAAAAGTAATATATTTCTATAGATATCTTTGTAAAGAATTCCAAATGTACTTGAGATATTTGGTATACAATATCAAAGGCAGTATTTTTCTAAAGAATATAAGGTTGCTTTCAATAGTCAGCTTTCTGTAAATAGTGTTTTGAAAGAGAAATTTGAGAAAGACATGAACCTCCAAATATTCTCACCCATAAAAATGTACACAAATACATGAACATTAATGTTTGAGTTCAGAGCACAATAAATGAATTCAGAAGTTTAAAACCTGTAATGAGCTCATTTCCTCAATAGGATATACATTGTAATCTGAATACGTCTTATACATAATGAGGATCAAAGTACAAAGCATCAGTCTATTTTCTTAAAGACATATTGGTCTATTCTTTTAAAGACATAACATCACAAAGTATTGGTCTATTTTCTTAAAGACATAACATTACAAAGTATTGGTCTATTCTTTTAAAGACATAACATTATCCAATGGCAGCCATCATTTTATCTAATTTTCTTAAAAGTTATGGATAGCCAATGGTTGAATAACAAATAGCTAAGACATTACTAGCCACCTGAACAATTTTAAAATTCTTTGACAAAAACATACATAAACACATATACTGTTTAATGAATAAAGAAACATAAGCAATTATTCTAAATTTCTCAAAATGGCAATAGAAAGAATGAAATGTAGACACTAGGCAAATGATAAGTAGAAAAGGTTTACAATTAAATCAAACTGGAATTGAATGAATACAAGAACATTCTCTTCATTAGGACAATTTTCCCTGGGCACTCAGCAGCTAATTGAGTACACGCTAAGCTGTTGGATTTGGGTGGAGGTATCCATTCAGTGGACTTGATCCAGCCAAGGGGGTGGTCATAAAACTTGTAAGAATAAAGTCCTGGTCTCGACCAGACTTGAGACTTGAAAACTGTCAACATAGGTTTCTTCGGTTTTTGAGTTGGTCTGGCTGGCTGGCTGGCTATGTATGTATGTATGTATGTATGTATGTATGTATGTATGTATGTATGTATGTATGTATGTATGTATGCATGTATCACACGTAAAGGTTGCACCAATGGAACTAGAGGGCTGAAAACTTCAACATTTACTCCTTATTATCTAGAAAAACGTTTTTTATTTTTTTTTAAATCCCCACCCCCAATAAGTGTTTAGTGGGGGTGGGGGTTCAATTTATAATGTAGGTTTATGCTAAATTGATCACTTAGTTTGTGTCCGCTTGTTTTTTTTGAAAATTCAAACTTTAGTGATCACAAAAGGCGAAATTATTTTTTAATCATCACCAACATGGCTGCCAAAACAGATTGGTCATATGACAGTTTCTATTTAGTGACTAACCAGACCTGTTTTAAATCATGATTTAATTCCCAAGGAATAAAAAGCTTTTGCCCTTATAAATAAATATGCATAATTTGGCAACAAAAAACTGTATGACTAAAAACCAACTGATAATGAATGCAACATGAGAGTGTAAATTTGTAGATAATAAACCAATTATAATATAAAGTATAACATCTGTTTCTTGAAATGTTTTTCTTTGCTTTGTAAATACAATTACCATACAGCTTAGAATGTGGTGAGTGAATCCTGTAGCAAGGAAAAATAGTTCATATATTGAATAGCTACATATATGTACATATGCATATTTCAAAATCGAATTGCTATGTTAACAAGACTGTTAGAAATTCAAAAGTCATCCATCCCACATACCTTTGAAACTAAGAGCCATTCTGGCAATTATACAATAAAAACAATATTATTGCAAGAAATCTAAAAATAAAGAAGTGAAGTAAAAAAAGCATATTCCTATTAAAATCTTTGTCCCATTAAGTATTACTGACCATTATTTTTGATAACAGTATTGAATTCATATTTTTGTATAATGAATGTAACACAAGAAACTTTGCAGAAAAGCTATTGATATATTCTTCCATCATCTTCTTGACCTGTTCATATTATAGATAGTTGGGCTTTTAATCTTTTTCATTGAATGTTTAGCAGTTAAATTGTTCAACTTTAATGTGATCAAAGGGAACTGATGTCTACATACACATTTCTTTTGAAATGTGAAAATGTTCAGAAGACTAAAAATGAAATCAACAATGTTTTTGTATGTAGTCATAGTAGAATGTAGTTATACCCAGTGAATGTTCAAAACAATAAAAGAGAGAAAAAAATATAATGCCAATATCCAAAGGAAGCACAATTTACAAAACCAACCCCAAACAATTAAGTGACTTTTCACTTTAAACGAATAAGCAATCAGAAAATATAGGCTAATACAATTAAGATGTTTAACAGCCCATACTCTTATCATATATGGTAGATAGTTAATTAAATCTAATGTTATTTTACACACCCATGTACAAAATATATATCATCTAGCTGAAATATGTTTTTTAACCATTCTGAGTCCATGGCAATCAAATCCAAATTTAATAAAATATTTTGTATATAATCATTATTATATTAACAATTACAGCAATACCTTGAATAGTGCGGTTTTGATGTAGTACAGTTATGGTATTGCTGAACAAATTAATGTAACTAAACATAAGCTGAAAAAAAAACACATTAAATTATAATAAGACCTTGAACAGTGCAGTTTTGAACGGTATAGAAATTTTGGAACAAATTAACCACACTAATCAAGATATACCTGTATTACAATGTATTGCATTTAGTATGTATCCCTAGTATTTATAAATAACCAGTGAACAATTGTTATGGTGCCAAAAAGTTTGTGTTGTAACAACATAGTTTTTCAATTGACACAGAATGTGAAATATGCCATTATACAAAAAACAACAGACAAATTGATGATAATTATGAGGTTAAAAAAATATGATTAGAGTCAGAATTAAGAAAACATAGGACAGAAAAAGATAGTAATAAAGTATAAAAATGTGAGATAACTGCAGAACTATTAGGGATGTGATAGAGAGGATGGTTGGGGAACAGCATTTGCTCAACTGTAAAATCATTAGTTATTTTCTTTTGAGAGTTTCAATAAAAAGCAATAGAAATAAGATGAAAGAAAAACTAGTCAAAAATTAATAATAATGAAAGTAGTTTTATTAATATTAATCTTTGATTAGTATTTCCTTCATCTTAATATCAGTCAATTATTCTTTATTTCCAATCCGCAGATTGAGTAGTTGCGATAGAAAGCAAATGAAATTTAGATGTAGGAAACACTAATCAAAATTTAATAATAATAATTGATAAAGCTTCATCTAATAATAATAAAATTCAGGAAAGTAGTTTTGTTCAGAATTTTCTAATTTGATGTGAATTGAATAATTTTCTATGCTTAGAACTAAATCTGCTGAAGGCTGACTTTGCATGCATTTTCATACAACATAACCAACAGTAACATCAACAATCAAGAGTGTAAGATTGAAAGATTCCAGCCAAATTCCATTTTTTGTCATATTCTGGGCTCCTCCATTTTACTTCAAGCAACGCCAGAGGCAAAAATGACTGTGCTAATCTTAAGTTGTCAGCAAAAAATAGAGTGCATTTAAACCATCAAAGTACAGCCAACTTTTGACCCAGAGACACAGGTCAGCAGAAAGAAATCAATAAATTGCAGACAAATATGCAATGGTTGGATCTGTGTGGTCAGAGGGAATAGCTTAACTTTTAGAAAGAATCAATTCTTTCCATTAACTTTTGGTGAAAGTCTGGAGGCGGCCATACTCATTTTTGAATTGAGGTAATCCAAAGTGAGACATGTTCTGACAATCAAAGGAAATGGATATCATTTTTAAAGCTCTAAGACAGTGGTTCCCAACCTTTTTGAGTCATTCCTCACTTTTGTCAATAAGATTATTAGTATTCCCTCACTTCCATTTTTTAAATTGGAACAAAGAATAATTTCAAATAATAACTTTATTTTACATATAATTAGACAGCTTAATACTAAGAATTAGTTTAATTTTATAATTGTACAGCTGCTGCTGTGTATTCGTTACTCAAAGAAAGCAAGCGAAAATAATTAGAACACATCATTTGAAATTCTAGTTTATTGCAAATAAATAAGAATTCTGCTATCGTAACAGATATACGCATCAATGTGATCTCTGTTCTTGTTTTTTTGCTACTAGTTCTTCGATGTGTAGATCTATTTGTGAGAGAGCACATCTTAAATCATTCTCAACTTGGAACTTATTTCGAGCTTTCGACTTGATAGATAGAAGTGCAGAAAACGTTATTCCCCCCTTGGACTACACAAATTACCCCCTAGGGAACCACTGCTCTAAGAAAACAGTTCTCTTTTTTTTCTGATTTAATAAATAAAAAAAAATGAGAGAAAGAAGAAAGGGAGAAAAAAAAAAGGATGTACAGAATGGCTCAGCGGTTACCAGAGAATTTGATCTAAAAAAGAGAAATTTCACTCAAACTGTTTTTATCCCCCAATACTTGTGAGTTCCAATTCATTTGTCAATCTGTACAATTTTTCTGATAACGTTCTTTCTACCATCATTTTGATTAAAGTAAAAAAAAGATTAGAAACATAAAAAACTATTCAAATAAAAGACAAAAAAAAAATAGTATTCCAAGGGAAATTATAAA
>VCCN01003738.1:3226708-3237976 GCA_006491835.1 Architeuthis dux
CTTCCATCTTGTATCTGGTCTTTTCCTACCGCATTTACTGTCCCCTGGGCACCAATCGGTTAGTCTTTTGCCTCATCTATTGTCATCTCTTCTTGCTAGGTGACCAGGCCATCATCACTTTTGCTGCTTAATTATTTGTATAATATCCTTCACTCTAGTCCTCCCTCTGATCCAGGTTGATCTTTTTCTATCTAGTTATTCCTCGCATTGTTCTTTCCATGTCTCTCTGTGCGATTCTAAGTTGGTTTTCAGTTTGTTTTGTTAATTTCCATGTTTCGCATATACATATAAATGTCAGAACACATGAATGACCTAAACCCAGCAATAAACCAGTATTGTGGGTAGTGGTGGTTAACAGACAATCATAGGAACTTTAATTGAATATATAAATGGGTGCTTGTGACTCATTTGGGACCGAGATTTCGCTCATTCCAAAAGGACATTTTCATAACACTGGTGACGTCAGCTACTACGTTGTCATGTGAATAATTTGAATATCAAATCAAAACAAAACAATCATCTTGGCACTTCTGACTTGTTTTGGAGACATAAAAAAGTTTTTTACAATTCGCAATTGGCCGATTTTTGTAAAATTTGTCATGAACCGAGAAAATGAAACATGGAGTTTTGCTGAAGAAAAAACAGTAAAAGTATTATTCGTTTTTGTTTTTTTCTCCAGCAAAACCACATCCATGTTTCATTTTCTCAGTTCATGACAAATTTTACAATAATCAGCCAATCACAAATTGTAACAAACTCAAAAGATTATAACTATGTTTCTTAAATGAAAATATATTCAAATCGCTAATAATTTACTTTGAACTGAAGATCTGAAAGCGAAGCAGAAACTAACAGAAATATCGGTGCTTGTTAAATGCAAGTAATTTGTTATTTTTTATAGTTTTGTTTTAAACTAGGTATTAAAAAAACAAACTTTCTTATATATCCAAAACAAGTCAGAAGTGCCGAAATGATTGTTTTGTTTTGATTTGATATTCAAATTATTCACATGAGGATGTAGTAGCTGACGTCACCAGTGTCATGAAAAAAAAGCATCCTTTTGGAATGAGCGAAATCTCGGTCCCAAACAAGTCACAAGCACCTATAAATGCATACAATGATTGGAGTCAGTTTTGAAGAAACCTTGAGCAAAGATTCCCACAGGAATCAGTTCATTTGCACAATGTTTGAATCTTTAAATTGAAAACAGAAATTGCAGAGCAATACTGGTAAGTTGGGGAGTGGAGTGAAGGAATTGACTGACAAGTTCAAGTTTCGGCCAAGGCTGCTTACTAATGACTTTAAGAAAGTCATGAATCCACTTCTCCCCCCATCTAGGGGTAAATAGTAGGGCAGATGGAGCCCTTTAGCCCTGTAAGGCAGTCCATCTAAGAGAAGGATACTCTGACAGAAAAACCCTACAGTTCCAAACCCGGGTAAAGGTGGACGGTTGGGCATGGGACTATCAACTCTACCCAATAAAGCTTACTTGCTATTTAACAGGAATAAACAAAACAAAACACTGGTAAGATGGCAAAAACATATATGCATCTTTAAAAAAGTAAATAAATTTGTTAAAATAAGAGAGAAAAACAGAGATTAAATTACAAACTGCCATTTGTTGCGTATCATTCAGTTACCTAGGGAGAAGTAACCACATTGCAGAGGCAATTTTAAATTTATTAACACCAGCATCACAACATTATATATGTTTATTTTTACAGAGAAAACAAACATACTGTCTACTGCAAAACAAATACACAAATATACATAAGCTATTTGCATTAGAAAACTTACAAAATAAATATGTTACTCCAAATATCATCTCATTGATAATTAAGTTAGAGTAAGAAAAAACAAAATAAATTGTGATAGCTTTCCTTGTTAACCCTTTCAAGACTATTAAGGTGCTTAATGCCTGAATTAAAATGTCCCAATAGACTTCTGGAAGAGATCTATGGGACATATGTATCTATATTTGAGCAGTCATAAGCCTTGGGATATATTTACATTTAAACTTGAATTATGAAAATTTATAGTTTTTCTCAAATCAATTCCATGAACAAGATCATATTCAAATGTAATCATTTAATAAAAGGAATAATTCATGTATCTGCAATGAAAATTTAAATCCAAGTTCTCTTTATGTAATAAAGACACTCAGGTTTTAGTGATAATAAAAAGACTACGAAAAGCAAAACACGATACGAGAAGCAAAAGATGCTATGAGAAGCAGAAGACAATTTGAGAAGCAAAAGTCGCTATGAGAAGCAAAAGACGCTATGAGAAGCAAAAGACGCTATGAGAAGCAAAACACGATATGAGAAGCAAAACACGATATGAGAAGCAAAAGATGATATGGAAGCAACACATAAATGCGAACAAAACAGAAAGAAATAGCAACAATATCACAACAATAGCACAACAAATTTCCACAAGTGTTGAGAATGTCAAATCTTTTTACCATATTGAGGCAATCCGTAATCACTCTCCACAGGACTGGGTAGAGAGCCCAGGTGTCCTGGTCCACACATTGGGGGCACATGGTTCAACAACTTCCCCATTGTACTATTTTTCAACATTTTCTCTTGAATGTTGATTCTGCAATATCACAAAGTTGAGAGAAACAAAAAATGTCAATTATTTTTAAAGATGACAGATTTTATTAAATTAGTAACATATATTATTTCAATAAGACAAATTCCTTTCTCAATTATATATAATAAATGATATTTGTAACAGTTCCATATTGTAAAATAATCAATTCTCTTTAAAATATCAATGTTTTATATACATGTTATACCGGGATCTACCGTAAGATCACCCAGGGCGGTAAAATGGAAAAACAACCAAATTTGGGTAGGAAAAAATGGACCAAATAATAGCCCAGGGCCATTATTCAAAGGCCATCACAACTGCTAAATTAAGCATAATAAAACAATAAAAGATACAACTCACATGTTTTTATTCACTTCACTATCAATCGGCAACTCGTTTTAATCATATTTGGTACTTCTTTGGTCAGTTTTTTCTTTTTAAGTTGCTACGAGAGCCGAACATATATTATATAGACTGTATTTAGTACCCGCAAATGCTAAAAATAATTTAATTTCTGTAATAAATAAATAATATAACTTGTTTGTTTTCAAACTCATTCAGCAATAGTGAAGAAGTATCGAGCGAATTAATTTCTTTGAAGCAACTTTTTGTTTTTACACCGACTTGACAGATATTTCGGACTTGATGTCTTAATTATTAAATGCGTATTCAAGTTGTCCAGTTTTATTATACAAAAGTGCACTAAAACATAGATGCTTTCAAAATTTCTTCTAAAAAACTCGAACCCCAAATAAATGCCCACCTAAAATAACCACCCATAGGCATTCTATCGGGTGAGCAATCTTACGGTAGATCCCGGTAAGAAAAAAATGTGCTAATGGACTATTATGGACTGAAAAGTATATGTTCACAATATTCAAAACCCTATATAAATAAAAAAAATAACCCAGAAGTATAGATAATAAAAAGGTTGATAAAATAAGAGCTGAAATCTCCTTTGGAATACATGTAACACAGCTGATGCTGAAGATAAGCTTTGTGGTCTTTCCATCATTGGGTTCGATATATGGCAGAATGGATGAAAGAGGGGTAAGGACACTCCTTCCATTTGGTTTGCCTATTGAATCTGGCTTTTTGTTACATACTGGGTGGGCAAACATAACTGAAAACTGGTGCTGGGTACTCGCGATCAGTTGAGCTGAAAGGAATTGTTGTGGTATCAACTGTTTCAATGAAGAGAAGAGACGACAATTGAAATTATAAAACCATTTTGTTAATTTCGACTTTTTTTCACTTCACTTTTTTAATCATTTATAGGGCACCCCTAAAAATATTTTAGATATCAAAACAACCTTTTTGTATGTTAAACTAGACCTAATTACAAGATATTTTCAGTTGCAAGCTTTCTGAAATGGGGGCAAAACCCCCTCTGACGAAGTGATCATATATGGTGCCTCATCCAAAAAGTGACAAAAAATGGAAAATATTAAAAAATTAAAAATTAAAGTAGACAGTTAAATAAAACATAGAATTAAAGAATAACATTCAATATAATGAATAGATACAAAAAAATTAATATTGACAAAACACCTCTGGGTTGATTATAAATTTTATTGTGCAGGCCAAAAACAGGCTAATTTAATGAGGTGTGGTTTGCCTCAAAACAGTTTCTGTCTTTGTTCAAGCACAAGTGTAGTTTGCAAAGCTTGCAGACCACATTGATGTGGATTAGGTTGACTTTGTGGCTACAATATTTGAATGTGGCATGTGGTTAAGAATATAAGACTGCAGAATCTACTGTTTATAACAGGGGTCGGCAACCCTTTTGCCTCTGTGGGCCGGGTCATGTATTAATAATTGGGCGGTGGGCCAGATAAATGCCATAGAAAGCTTGAAATATGAAAATTATCCATTTAAATACATGTAATATTTTGCCTCAAATCAGTGAATAAGGCATGCCAGGAAATCATTTGTGCTTCACCAAGGATGACAATTAGTAATCAAAGAACCCAATTTAGTCACGATTTATTTCAATCAAGGTATCATTTGAATCTATTAAAAAGACAGAATCTTTAAAACATAAAAGGTAAACATAGCATCCCAATATTTCTTGCGGGCCAGTCGAAATCCCTTCGCGGGTCGGATCTGGCCCATGGGCTGTAGGTTATAACGTGGTTTATAACTTTTTCGTAGCTATAACTCTCTTGTTGAATTTCAACTTGTCAAACAAACTAAGACAAAGTTTACGATGGCTGTTGTGTTTCTATTTTAAACTCTCTAGTTGCATTAATTGCCTTCATCGACTCACTAGCGGGGAGGCCCCTGCCGACAAGGAGACCAGGTAATGTTTGGTGCTCCATGGCGATCTCCCTTGTCTGTCGATTTGGACTCCTATTTATTGCTGTATTTAGTGACGTGTTTGGCAATCATGTGATGACATCATCCGACTTTTTAATCAAGCAACATTGTTTATATTTCAGCTTTAAAATTCTCAATATTGTTTATAATTAGAACCTATTTCCTTCTTCATGACATTCCGAAGGATGCATACCTTAGCCCAACAAAACCAAACGATTTCATTTGTTTATACTTCTCGACTTCTGCATTCTTTAATCAGCTGATCTATTGTAAACATCACCTCTATTTCCAAATTCCTTAATCAGCTGATTTGGCAAAGTTCTGTGTATTCACAAATGGATTCGCATACTTCTAAAATCAATAATCCACTTCACCATTCTGCAACATAC
Source organism: Architeuthis dux (assembly GCA_006491835.1). Classification (NCBI taxonomy): domain Eukaryota; kingdom Metazoa; phylum Mollusca; class Cephalopoda; order Oegopsida; family Architeuthidae; genus Architeuthis; species Architeuthis dux. The sequence continues at coordinate 3,232,015 of VCCN01003738.1, forward strand.
AGGCAATTGTAATATATTCAACAATGTGAGTTGACCTCAGAAGGTAATGTTAGAAAAACTTCAACATTAAACATGGACCAATGAAAGCAAATCATGTGATTTTTCAGGTCATGTGATTTTTGTGATTACATGGTTTTGACCACAAATACATATAAAAAAGTGACCATTCAGAGGGCAGAGTGCCAGATCAGCAGAAAGGGAGTGTTAAGAAATTTCTGCCATTCTGTTCAATTGGTGGAAGATGGTCAGACAAAATGGATTCCTTGTTTAACTGAAAAAGAAACCTCATCCCTAGTTTAACCTCTCATTCTCTCTCCAATCAACATTTTGAATAAAGCAAGGGCCCAACCAAAGTCAAGTTTGAGTTATATTTGCGACAGTTCTACCACTAGACAAAGAAGATTGCTTGCCTACAGAGAATGAATTAGTAGTTTATTACATTGGTGTGTTTCATAACAATCTTATTATACATTTTTGATAAAAGGTTAAAAAGAAGTCTGAGATTTTATTGTGTTACTCTAGAACGGTGATTGCCAAACTCTTAGGTGGGATTAACCCTTTTACAGAGTTGTAGTAATGCTCATTACCCACGAGCAAAATTGAACAAATGAATAAAACATTTAGGTTTGTAAACAATATATTTTCATTGAACAGAACATTTGGTAAAGATCTACATCCGTTAACCAAGTTGGAAAAAAATAGAAATAATTTTTTTTCGTCAGTAATTATTTGTGCTTTTAATCTGTTAGACCCTAACAATGTTCAATAGATTGTGTTTTGTTTATTTTTCAGAAAAAATGTTTTCAAGGGTTTATGAGGGGGGTTCTATTTACAATGTAACCGTATCATAAATTGGACTGTTACTTTCCATCCATTGTATGGAAGTGAGGCTTCAAAGTATTCGGTTACTTCCCTTGTGAGGTAAAGTTTTTTGGTAGGTGGCCATGCAAGGCTGCCCGAGAGTGCGCGTGTGTCCACCCAGGAGTGTGCAGATGGACACACTCGGGCAGCTCCGCGTGAATAACCTTAATGAAAGCACTGAAAAATCGTCATTAAAACATCAAAGAAACCTAGTTAATAACCTTCACAAGGAAAGTGACAACATGCTTCGAAGCCTCACTTCCATACAACGGAGTGAAAGTAACAGTCCAGTTTACGATACAATTACATTGTAATACACCCCCCCCCCCCCCTCTTAAAACTCTAAAAACATTTTTTCTGAAAAATCAAAAAATCCCAGGAAGATTGTTAGGGTCTAACGGATTAAAAGCACAAAAAATTACTTGCGAAAAAAAATTGTTTTTGTTTTTTTTCAACTTGGTTAACGGATGTAGATCTTTTCCAAACAAAAAAGGTATACGTGAAGTGAAAGTAGAAATAGTAATCGAAAAACACCAAATTATCCCTTTGGGCGTAATTACCCCCACTTTGGGAATCACTTCTCTAGAGATATTTACTAGAAAGAAATATCATTATGTTTTTAAATAATGTAAGAACTTAAATGTTTATGAGTAGAACATGGTCTTTATGCAATGATGCAAACAAGTAGCCCACTTGACAAACGTTTGAAAGACGTATCAAACAAAGAGCTTTGAGGACATGGATCAATGAAATAATGAGAGAAATAGAAGCACATGTTACAGATTAAATTCAGATAATTATGTAATTTATTAAAAAACTAAAAATATGTGAAGTTAAAACTGAGCCAAATGCTGTCACTTTTCTGGTGTTAAAAAGAAATAATATTTGGTAAAAAACAAAACAAAACAACAAAAAACTGTCATTTAACATAATAATAAACTATGAAAATGAAAAATATTGAAAATTATTTTCAATTTCAGTGTTCTAGACGTTATAAATATTAAAATTATAAAACTTCAAAATTAAGGTTTTATGAATGTAGTTCCGTATTGTGCATTGATGTACATGTTACGGCTGTTTAGGCCATTTTCAACACCTTAACTGTTAGAACGTGAACACGATAGGCATGAGTATTATTAAATTATTTTTGATTGGTCAAATATAGTTTCAAATTGAACCAATCAAATTGAAGAAGAGTAAGAAGAGAGTGTAACTTGTCAATAAAGTTTTTTTACAAAACCCAGGACAGGAACCACAGTTACAAAGTGTATTTCTTTACGGAGTTCATATAATTATGAAAGTCTTGAAACAAGAAAGTTTTTCTTTTTGATTTAAAACTTGCTAATGTATGAATTTTGGGATATCATAGGTTATTGATTCCAAAGCCTGAGTGCTATATAGCTGAAATTCCTGCGCCCATGAGTCATATTCATAAAGACAAGTTCTAAAATCAAATCATCTAAATATCAGATGTTAATAAGAGCACAGAGTTCATAAGGGCACATATCATGCAGACATTTGAATAATATAATTAAAATTTTGAAAACAACTCTTTCTTCTATCCTAAGCCAATGTAGGCCGATAATGCTGGTCCTAATTGACTCGCATTTCCTACGTTTCAAAACTAACTGAGCATGTTTGCTGCCAAGTATTTTTTCAACATTGTAACCCGTGTTGGATTTTTCTTATAAAATGAAATCATGAAAACACGCCTGGCTGCTGCAGGGTCAAACTCCACTTCTACTTCTATTCCAACTGAAGATGATTACTGCGATTTTTGTATTGTATATATAATAAATAAATCCATAATTATATAAGACTTGTCAGTTTGGCTCAGTTGGTAAGAGAGCCGCCAAACAATCACTTGGTTGTGATTTCAAATCACGGTAGGGAAATATTAATTTTATATATCTGTTTGGTTTAACGTTACGAGATAGACAAAAAGTGAAGAGTTTACTCCTCTAAATTTGGTGAGGATTGTTCTTGTTCTTGTTACAAGGAAAAAACTCCAACTTTGACTAGAGTTTGACAATAGAAAGTCTTCATTGCATGTTTAACTTGTTCGCTGTCACAGACGAGATAACTTGTCTTACAAATTTCCTTTCTTTGCACAAAGAGATGCTGCCATCTTGCGAAAGAATAACACACTATCATTAGACGGGTTATCTCATCCTATGGCAATTGACTGACGACTTACTAAAATGAGTTATCTCGTCCAAATTTTCTATAATTTATTATTTTCTATAATTTTCTTTTACATAGTGACAATTGTCACTAATTAGTCTTAATTATTGGTGGTCTCCATTATCCAAAATGAATCTTTTTATGGCTATATCCAATAGTGATAATTTGGAAGACTGAAGCTGAAATAGCTAAGTTGAGCTAGTGTTAGACATAAGAAATTACTAGTTCAATTCTTCAGTACAGGCTAAGTACAAATTTGTATAACTGTTGTTCTTCAGTACAGGCTAAGTACAAATTTGTATAACTGCTATTCTTCAGTACAGGCTAAGTACAAATCTGTATAACTATTGTTCTTCAGTACAGGCTAAGTACAAATTCTGTTCAAGTAGTAACCTGTTATGTTAATGTCATAAATAATAGAGTCGTCAATCTGTTTACAAAGCATACACTCTGTTGACACTCAAAGATAACCCTCATGACATTTAAAATTTGACCAAAGAGAACAAAAATATCTCAAAGAAACAAATGCATTTATTCATAACAACTGTTATTAATGTTAGTTATGTAGTATTATTTGTTGAGAAAATAAAAAATGACACTTCCCATGCCCAGGCTTTACAACTGCAAACAAAACCTGTCATCAATATTATCTTTATTTTTTTTATTACTTGAATCATTGTCAACCATTATCATTATTATTAATTTTTGACTAGTATTTTCTTTCATCTTACTTTTTAGTTGCCTTTTATTACAACTTACTCGGGCCGTTAATCTACGGCAGTGAGTAAACAGCACAGATTGGAAATAAAGGATAAACTCTCGATAAGTTGGTGAGATTCAAACTCACGTACCTTCTGCCTCAAGGAAGCCTGGTTAAATGTATCAGCTGCTCTAACTGACTGAGCTACAAGAACTCTATGGTTGGCACAAGATAAAATTTCACCTTTCAACCCCACTAAAACCCTATGTTTAAATTTATAGCCTTCGCCAAGCTCCAGTGATGCAGCCTGTACGCACGATACATATTACATAGCCAGCCAGACCAACTTAAAAACTGAAGAAACCTATGTTGACAGTTTTGGTTGACGGTTTCTAACAAAACCTGTCATGTAGCATTAGTTACCATATAAACAAACAAATCAAAGACCTGCTGTCACTTTGTTACTGATAGAAATAATTTGCATTCAGTACACGCACACGTGTGTATGTACATGTATACATATTTATTTATACATTTATATAGGCATTATGCATTTATATTTACAAGCATTTGATACACAAATACATTAAAATTATTTATACATAAATGCACACACATCCTAATCTATATGGAGAGTTTTAGATGTACAACTTTAAATTTTCATGTTATGACAGGCATGCAATATAAATATTTTAGTTTAATGAGCTCATTCTACATTGATTCGATTTTCTGTGAATTTATAAATCCTTGTACTGGTGCAAGCAAGCATAGAGAAATTACCAGAGCACTTCAATAACTTATTTGTTTTTATTGAAAAATAAAAAATAAAACCCCACATCACAGGAAAGTTATAGAGGATCCTTATTAAAAAAATTTTTTTTAAAAAAGAGATGTTTTACCAATATTATTAGTTATTTTACAATTACCACCCATGAGCTCAAGGCCCTATAATTATAAACTTTGGTGATTGGACTTATACATAATTTTTTGGTTATTGGGGATAATCTTTTTTTAAAAATCAACCATAGAAAATTGTTTTCTTATTTCAAACAGAAACATTTCTACAAATATTTGCCAAAATGTAAGTTATTTTTCTATAGTTTTGAGAAGGGTCATTAACATTCAAATGGTTCTTCAGACGAGTGAACTCCTTGTTATTTGTGTTGTTCTATAGTTTTGAGAAGGGACATTAACATTCAAATGGTTCTTTGAATGAACAATTGAACTCCTTGTTGTTAACAATGTTTCGGCCGATCCATTCTTTGGCCTTCTTCATGTGTAAAATCCAAAGAAGGCTGAAGAATAGATCGCCGAAACATTGTGTTAACAACATAAATGACAAGAAGGAGTTCAATCGTCCGAAGAACCATTTGAAAGTTTAAAAGTATTCCAATAGATTTGGATGCAACTTTTTTCCTTTTTTACTAGGTACAAGCAATCCAAGTCAATTCATATTAAATACAAATAAAGCTGTAAAGATGAAAAGAAAAGTTGAATTAAGAAAGCAGAATTAACATAAAATTTAGTGTTAGATTTGAAAAATCTTTCATAAATCACAATAAAAAAAATGATATACACCCCATGAAAATTCCATATTAGCTGATATAAATTATATCCCAGTCAAGGTGACTCAAAAGATTCATACTGTTTGTTCTGTGTGAATTAATTACTCCAATGCAGTAGTTGCACAAACCGAGAGTACACGATAAGATAAATCATAGGAATACCAAGGGATCAAACTCTTGACTCCATGCATCACAATTTAAAGCAGGCATGGGCAACTTTTTTGATCTAGTGGGCCACATAAGACATTTTTCATCTTTATTCCGGCCACACTTTCACTTAAAAAATGTAGATCATATTACAGAAAGCATACTTAATTTCTATTTTAGGCAAACATATGAATTACAAATATTATATTATTGATTTGTGAAGCCGAAACAACAGTAATTTTACAATAAAATAATAAAATTGAGTTTCTGAGAAAAAATTATATAAGATTTTAAATGAATGCCTAGATTGGCTGTGGGCCACAAAAAATGTTGCAGCCAGCTAAATCTGGTTGTCCATTTATGATTTAAAGCAATGTGAAAAGTAAGCTAATACATTTGTTCACTAAACCATAAAAATCTTTAGAAACCTTGTATCTATTGTTTGTAGGTTGGTAGGTTGGTATTTTCCGAAAACTTAAAAATAGCAGAACTCTCTCTCTCTCTC
>VCCN01003738.1:3248830-3268714 GCA_006491835.1 Architeuthis dux
CAAGACAAAGACACAGAAACACCTGGGCCATGTTCTATAAGGATTAGCCCCTTCAAACGCAGGCCCCGCCATCTATGGTCCTTCTGCTGTGGAATACCCCACCACAACAATCGTTGTTCGCGAAGCCAAGCCATTCATTTATTCATTAGACCAGAGGTAAGCAAATGAAGTTTCTGATATATGGGCCTAGGTCAATCAGGCAAAAGCCCAGATTGATCTACAAATACACATTTATCCTTGTGTTCTTCCTGACTACAATAAATTTTGATGTTCCCTTTCAAAAACTTTATTCTTTCCATGGTTAAATACAGTCTTGAACAACCATGTACTTCTCTTAGAATAGCAACATATTTTTCATCATACAACTAGCTTCTACAATATCACACTGCTAGTATACATACTTTCATCATTCCAAAGAAAAGGGAAAAAATACAGAACTACTACTATAAATAAATAATGTCTCAAATAACTAACACACCAGTAAGTTTTACAAGCATTAACTACCAACTTGTGAGCATCAGATTCCTAGTAATTCCTGAAATGTGAAAGTGATTCTCAACCTGTTTTGCACATTGCAGTAATTCACTGTAAGCATGAATGAACATAGGCACTGCCCAGCTAACCTTCTGAATAGGAGAGGATGAAATTTATACATCTGGCAAATAGTGTATAAACAGGGTGATATTTAGCGAATAGTTTTGACGGAATACAAATATAACTAACTTGTGATCATATTTCATAGTAGATTAAATAAACATATTCAAAACACCACCATTTTAGCAAAGATATTTGGAAATTTGAACGATTTATTATATTTGTCTTGTAAGGTTTGCTAAAATTGCAAGAAGAGCTAAAAGAGCTATATGGTTCCAGTCCAAACTAATCTAGAAAAAGTAAAATTACCCTCTCAGCAGTAAGCCTAATACATTACATCTCTTTGGTAGTGGTGTTGCGGGGGGGTCAACACTGGAGTGTCCTCTCTAGGGCGCAGGCCTGGGCAAGGTTGTATGGGGCCCATATGTCTCCCCTCTCCACACTACCAATGTTGTCCAAGGGAAGGACAAGGGTCGATACAGTTTGGCACCAGTGTCATCGCAAGAGTTGCCAGAATGAGGCTGAAGACAATGTCGTACTGCCTTAGGGACTTCAGCTCCGGATCTGTCCTCAGGGTTTACTTCCGAAGCTTTTCCCATGAGTGGGTATGGCTACAAGGCAGCAGAGATTTGAAATAAGTTTTCCCTCACTTAGATGGACTTCCTTTCTTGGCCGATGAGTACCAGGATCTGCTTTCACCATGTCTGCTATCAGTAGAAACAGTTTTTTCGGGCTTAGAGGCTAAGCCACCCAAGAAGGCCAGGAGTTGGACTTTATATTCACAGGCTATTTGAGAATGAATTATATCTATGTTATCAATATCTACACCCCCACACACACACACACGCACGCACGCACACTACTATCAGTAGAAACAGTTTTGTCAGGCTTAGAGGTTAAACCACACAAGAAGGCCAGGAGGTGGACGTGGTTATCATAGGCTACTTGAGAATGAATTATATCTATGTTATTAATACATACAGGCAGATATGGCTTTGGGATTGGAGCATCAAACTGTGCGGTTGTAAAAACATAAGGTTAGGTAGATAGACTTTGATTTCCACAATTCACTTCAAAACTAAAAACAAAATTGTTTTTTTTAAGTATGGCAAATTACTTTTAAATTATGCCTGAAATAGCTCATGTTAAAGGCATAGAGAGTAGAGGGATACTGGTAGGTTGTAAAATATCCTTGACCCACAATGATGAACAACTAACCATCAATACCCTGTTAGAATAACAAAAATATTGCTCAGTATAAATTTTAGTTCTCTATAATTTTCTTTTTCTGCGAATGGTGGTCTATATGTTCACTATACAACAGTGTTACCATGTGCTTGTTCACACTTTATTAGTGTTAATTTAACCTTTTGAATTAATTAACTTCAACCACAATAAATGTAATGACTTTTAATGAAAGTAGCATTTGTAATATAAAAAAGTGATGCTTATTCTGTGCTGAGAAAAAGATGATTATCTAAACCACAGATAACAGCAATTAGAGTAACTGTTTATAATACAACTTGATTACTAGATATAGATAACAGTAAACATGATTTATAATACAGTTAATTATTATCAACTAATTTTTATCTACAATCCGCTAATACTCGAGTGAAATAATCAAATATTGTCAACAAAGAAAATACTATTCATTTACTTACAATATAAAGAAAACATACAAAGGGAGATAATTGAGTAGACATCAATTATCAGCTGCAGTTTTGGTTACATATCCTTACCTTAGGTCCATTAGTAATAGGATTGGTTATTCAGCAAAATTAATAGTACAATGAAGATGTATCAGAAAAAAATATCAAACTCACAGTTTATGTTGCATATCAGAGATACTCACCTAAAAAAGAAAAGAAAAATTTACATTAGGTCAGTTGTTACATTGATTTCAGATAATTTGAACAACAAACTTAAAATGTCCTACAGGAATAATACCTAAAGTGCATAAATCTTAAGTTCAAATGGTTTTTCAGACGATTGAATTCCTTGTTGGTTGTGTTGTAAACACAACGTTTCAGCCAATCCATTCTTCGGCCTTCTTCAGGTGTAAAATCTGAGTGTGATGGGGTAAACAGAAGTTTTTATTTTTAAAGGAGGTAACCTTTGTAATGCAGTGCCCAGGTGTTTCTGTGTCTTTGTCTTGTTGGGTTTTGGTCTGTTGAGAAGTGGAAGCCACATTGGGTTGAACTCTGCACTCGGCTGACTAGTGCTTTTAGTCAACATTTTGATGTGAGCAGCTTCTTTGATTTAAGGAGTCCAATCGCCCGAAGCACCATTTGAATATGAATGACCCTTCTCAAAACTATTGAAAAAAATCCTAAGTTGTTTGGACTAGTAGTGGATTCACAAGGTTTTCATTTTTTTTTTAAAAGAATGTTTCAAGCATTATTGAAATTTTCCATTTTCCCTTATTCAAGACTTTTCAGTGATTAACTTTTCATAATACGTCAAGATATTTAACAGAGAAACAGCTAGAACCACTTTTAATATAACAAACATTAAATCACTTACAGAGTAGATTGTACTGAACAAGCCATAACAAAAATGAAATTGCAGAATTTTCTATAAAAATATACATTAACAACCAATCATGGAATTCCTAAAACTTGTGGTAGGTATTTTTATTATTTTTTTTTTTTGTCCCTTTTCTCTTAAATCTTATTTATGGTAATTCAAAAGTAAATGGGAAATGATTTCAAACAAGGGAAGATAACCCTTCCCCTAATAGTCTATTTTAAACTTGAACTCTTCAATAAACAGCAACCAAATATTTAGAAAACAAGAGTCATTTTTCATTAAATGTTTTACATGCAAACTATTTTAGACTTTCTAGTAACAAATAACAGTACATCATCATCATCATCATCATCATCAGCCGTTATATAGTCCACTGCTGGACGAAGGCCTTTCCCATCTCCTTCCATGACAACCTATCTTGTGCTAATCTCTGCCAAGTCTTACTGGCAAACTTTTCTATCTCGTCCCTCCATCTTGTGTCTGGCCATTTCCTACTTCTTTTACTATCCCATGGGCACCAATCTGTTAATCTTTTCCCCCATCTATTGTCATCTCTTCTCGCTAGGTGGCCGGCCCATCTCCACTTTTGTTGCTTAATTAGTTGTATAATATCCTTTACTCTAGTCTTTTCTCTGATCCATGTTGATCTTTTTCTATCTCTCAGCGTTACCCCTAGCATTGCTCTTTCCATGGCTCTTTGTGCTATTCTAAGTTTGTTTTCTGCTCGTTTGGTTAATTTCCAGGTTTCGCAACCATAAGTCATATTGAGACTAAAAGATATTTATTTCAACCTTATATATATGCTTTTTCTAGCACAAATATATGTTGAGCTTTCTAGTTTCTTGGTGATACCTCAAAATGTATAATGTGATCCTCATGAGAAATGATCAGCTTTCAGTTTTGGCAACACACAGTCTTATCATTAAGAGGATTTTAGAAGCCAGTAGAAACCCTGGACTTGGATATCTTTGGATGCTTAAGAGAGGATAAAGATAAAAGGTTTCTGCCACAAAAAAAGGATCCGCTTGTTATATACATGGAATGGGTATTCATAAAAAGTAAATTAACAACACAAGTCGTTCTAGTCAAGCAAAACTAGTCATATATACAGGTTAGCCATTTTAGAACTGAACCGCTTTATGTAGTAGTCTTTTTTCATTGATACAAATAAACAAAATTGCAGAAATATTGCACATGTATGTGAACCTCCCATTTTGGCTTTTGATTCTAACCCCAAATTGTTCACATTGTACATAAATATGGTAAATCCGCACAGAAAACCTATGAGTGACCTTTTGACAAAAATGATACCATTATGAAGAACATCTAAATATCACTACAATTACTACAGTAATTACAATCATAATTTTTTAAATATAATACACTCTTGATTTTCTTGGAGTTCTTTCTTTCCCAGTGTCTCTTCTATCAGGGTTGCCAGATTAGTTTTCTCAAAATTCGACACGAATGTTCCAAAAATCGGACAATGATGGTAAACCCTGCACCAAATTGGTCAAAAAGGACAGAAAAAATTGATGGCTAAAAATAGCTAATGATGGCTAAAAGTAGCCAGTTTATTAACACAATAATGAAAATAAATAGCTAAAAGTGGCTAGAACTGATATCCGATATCTAAAAACAATTTTTATATCTAAACGCAAGAAAAAAATATCTAAATTTAGATATAAAATATCAAAGTTGGCAACGCTGATTGGGGTCTTAAATCACACAATTTTGGATGTCCGATTCTTAAAATCAGACATACAGGGCGAAAAACAGACAGAATGTCTGAAATCGGACATATTTGGCAACCCTGATCACTATTCACTGCAACTTTTAATTTTCAAGTACAAAACACAGGAAAAATATCAAAAGGTCAATTAAGTAAAACAAAACAAAAAATAAATAAATCAGTGAAATGTTATTTAATAACAAATGGAAGCATTGATAAGATCATCAAGTAGATGGCTGTAGGGGAGGGAAGTGATACGGACAGTGGGATAGGTCAGATATTGCATTTCCTAGGGCCACGTGATCTTGCATGAAAATCTGAGAGTTTGTTTATATCTTCCATGAGGAATTTAAAAACAACAAGCCCAGAACTTCTTTCTCCAGGTCAGAATTTATGTTTTTTTGAGGTTCCTATGTATTTTTTGGAGTGTATATCGTAAGCTCTACCTACATGAATATGGCAAGCAATGATTTATGCATTATTATGGTGAATCTGTGTTACATGCAGAAGATATTGCTGTTGAAATTGAATGTTAAACTCTGAACTTTGAGGGTAGACATTATTTGATCATATTGTGGGGGGATAGGTCGGACAGACAAGCAGAGAGATAGTTCATCGGAATAGTCAATCTAGTCAGTAAGAAATATGGAAATAGATCAGCCTAGATAAACAAGAGTTTAAGTGTGTATGTTCAAAATTTCAAGTTTCTACTATGAACGGTTAGGGCTGGGCAAAGTCCGGATACATAGATAGATGCATAAGTACATATAAATATCAGAACACATGAATAAGCTAAACCCAGAAATAAACCAGTGTTGTGGGTAGCAGTGATTAATAATACAACTACTGACCCTGCTTGTTGGGTTAGATAGTAACATAACATATATATACCAATATATAAGATGATCATTTAATTTAAAAAAAAAAAAAAATATGCAAATATTTGCATCCAATGCACTAGTATTATGACTAAGGTCAATATGAACAGTTATGGGGCTTGGGTGAATTGCAGTGAGCGGTAGTCCTCCAAATATCCTTGTAAACCCTTTGTCTTATAGTCTATCATATACAGTATTTCCAACTGATACCAATGGTCAGAATCAGAGCCCAAGTGAAAGCCAGGATTTTGAATGCTAATATTTAAGGCAGGCCCTCCCCATTTAGGAGACTGGTGCAACACAATCTACCTACACCTATTTTCCAAGATTTGGCCTTCTACTGTTCTTAGCAAAACTTAGCAAATATCAATAAAACTACTGCTGACAATCATTATGACAAAAACGTATTTTAACTCTTGAAGTCCTGAAGAGCATGAGGCAGCACGTAAACAAGCATGGCTGAAAATCCTAAAACGCATGAAGCCGCACAAGTCTTTCCTGCAATACTGCCAATTTTCACAACAATCTGCCCACAAGTAAAGGCACTATATACATTTCAATGAACAAACCCATTTTTAGCCATTTTCTGCTCAATCATTACAGGACTGGGTTTTGGATGTTAAGAGTTAAACAGTAATATTTTTATCCAAGGTCTGATCTCCAATTAATAGCAAGGAACCATACTGTATATGATAGTTCCTAAATGTTCACTCTGGCCTAGATCATATGATTTGCATTAACATTCAAAATGAATTTTGTAATAGAATGTGAACGTGTAAAAAGTTCTGTATTTAACTGATTTCAAATCAAGTTTTATATAAATGATAAATTGCTTATCTATAAATATGTTATATTTCCCCGGATTAAATTAATAAACGATGAATGATATTATGTTCAACTAATAAATATCATAATAAATATATCATAATAATAAATAATATTATTTTATTGAATTAATCACTGCTACCCACAAAAGTCTGGTGTAGGTTATTCACGTGTTATCACATTTATATGTATCTATCTATGACTTATCCAGACTTTGCCCAGCCCTAACCGTTCATAGTAGAAACTTGAAATTTTGCACCCCCCCCCCCTCAATGAGTAGGGAAAATGCTTTTGTTTTTTGAAAATTTCCCTCCTAAAAAGGTTTTTTTATTGGGAAGGGGGGTGTTCAATTTACAATGGAAGTTCATGACAAATTGGTCCCTTTGTTTGTGTCCAGCAGCATTCACACTTGTTTGTTGAAAATTTGGACTTATTAGTGAGCACAACCCCAAAAAGTTAAGAAAGGTAATTTACTCAATAAACACCCCTTTTTCCAATTTTTTTAATTTAAAAGATTTAATATCACTCCCAACACGGCACGCTGCCAATAGATGTTGTTCATGTGACGGTTTCTATTGAGTGACTAACCTGACCTGTGCTTTTTTTTAAAATCATAAATTTGATTCAAACCATGCTGGTAGTATTGTCATCAAAGTAACTGTACCACCACCACTGCTTAATTTATGGGGTAAAAAGCTGCATATATGGGTGGCAGTGTATATTCTTTGTGACAGAATTGTCATTACAAAATGCTATTATCAAGACTAAAATCCCATGAGTTGTAAAAATAACATCAATTAAGATAATATTGTAGCTTCTACAGATAATGCTATTATTTCATTTATTAATAACATGGCTATAATTCCAATTATAACTATCATTCCTAGTCCTATTGTTAATAACATTCTGAAGAATTTTCATTTTTACTTATCCATTTAAAGTGAACATTGTAGATTTCTCTTGTAAAAGAAAGAAAGATGAAAAAATAATCCCAAACCACCAAAATAATAATCAGACAACAAATGAAAGATTTGTAATATTAAATTTGCCATGGATTATTTTTTAAAATAAATTTTCAACTATTTATTGATAATTCTGTTGCTTCTACAATTTCTGGCAACTCCTCTTCATTCTGTTACTAAAGAAACTAGTTTCTGTAGCTTCTCTTAACAGTGCTACTATTGTTCCTACTTAGTTACCCGCTTTAACTACCAATAATAAAAATGCTAATAATATAAATACTAGCATATATACAAGATTGACTGTATATTTCAATAAAGCTATAATTTCTTCTGATCTAAAAAAGTAAAACATGGTACGTTTTCTCCTCTCTCTCAAAAGCTGTTGAAGAACCACATTTTCATTTGCCTGTATCTACAAAGAACAAATACAAACAAAATTTACCATATTAACAGGCAGTAAAGCTGAGCTAGAAGAACAATCAATCCATTAGGTTTTATTGAATTTTATCCAAAGAAGAGAATTCTTCCGACTTGATAAAAGTTCCAATCCAAGAACCACAGACAAGCTGGCAGACAATTGGCTACAAAACAATTTTGAACTACCATTGCCAGTATGCCTTGTAGAAAATAATTCCATGGTATTGATAGTTTTTCCGTTTCTAATATAGGCCTACTATACTATTGATGTATTATATTCACTGAACTGTACTACATATTCTTTGGCTGAGAAAGTCAGTATTAAATATGAAGATAGGATATGTCCTATCACATGACTACTTTGTGGTAAAATGAATTCTTAAATCTTGGGGGAAAAAACAAATTAAAAAATCCCATAGATAAAATTTGATAATAAGAGTGAATAACAGAAATAAATAAATAAAACTTCTTGGATGATTTCACAAGAGAAGTTATTTTTTATGCCTACCAAGAGTAAATGTTTACACCCTGCAAATATTGTAGAGTTTACAAATGCAAGGCTGACCATGAGGAAGATAGAAAGTTTGCTGACCCTATTCTGAAATCAGTCCTGTGGTAACAAATCCAAAAACAACAAGCACTGGGTATTGAACCTTAGACTTTACGCAAACCTTGAGTTAAGAACAGAGGAATGCCCCAAGATGATTCCAAGGCTGTGAGATATATCTTACACTGAAAGATTAATTAAGAGACCCTAGAATACAGAAAAAAACGTGCTGACCTATTGGAAGTCTATAGAATCCGGAACAACATAAATAGAGTGGATACTGACTGCTCAAAATGCCCTGAGAAAATGCTGACTTCATCTATCCACAGTAAAACCAGAGGACACAGCCATAAACTACAAATTCAGACCTCCACTGGTGTTAGAAAAACATTTCTTCTCAGCAAGAGTAGCAAATGCATGTAACAGCCTAAGTGAAAAGACAGTCACATCCGAGAACATCAATATTTTTCAAAATAATCTTAATTCAGATATCGGCCATACCAAATTTAACTACCAATTTTCTTATTAGTTTAATCCCAGCCCAACTAAACTGAAGCTGGATTAATAAGGCAATTAACTGCTGGCAAAAAAGCCTATTTCAAGTACATTCAAGTAGAACAAAGTAGTCATATGATAGGACATATCCTATCTTTATGTTTGATACCTACCAAAGGTCAGGTTTCAGATATTTATGAGGAAATCGTTTTTATAGCTTTTATTTCCCCCATTGGGGTGGGTACATTTCTCTAGTGTGTCTCTATGTCTCTAGTGTGTCAGGGCGCCATGGTATATTTGTGTTTTGGGATTTTTTTTTGTTTACAGGAGAACAAGGAATTTAGCTGTCGTTTCAAAGAAAAATATACAATTGAATTACAGAAAAGTTGCATTTTTACACATATTTTAGTCCACAAATCTTTCTTCTTTCTTATCTGGTAGTCAGCGAAGACTAATCTTCGCTTTCTTACCAAAGGTCAGTGTTCAGATATTTGACTTTCTCAGCTGAAGTATATGCAGTAAAGTTGAGTGGCTATAATACATTAAATCTTAGCTATCTAAATGGGGCAAAAAGTTACACTGATTTAGCAAGAGTTGGGTCTTTTCCCTAGTCATAAAGGGGCTTGCTATTGTGTTATATTTACAGCCTATTGTTGATGTAGTTTGGGTCAGTGTGCCCATAAAAAGTGGGCAGACCTTATCAGAAGTAATAGGGGAAAAAAGGGGAAGAATGCTTTCTGGCCGACCTCTGGTATATGTGTATGTGCGAGAAGTCTCCACATTGTCTTTCCTTTTATCATAATCTCGGATAGTCCCTATCCTATTGTACACCATACATAGATACATATAAATGTCAGAACGCATGAATAACCTAAACCCAGCAATAAACCAGTGTTGTGGGTAGCAGTGATTAAAATGTTAAATATGAAGGTGACAATTGTAACTAGTGCTATCAGAGTTCTTACAATAGTCAAGAAGAGCCTTGCAAAAAGATTAGAAGAATTGGAAATCAGAGGAAGAATCAAAACCATCCAAATGACAGCATTACTAAAAATCAACAGGAAGAGATTTGCTGGATTATTGAGGAGAGTTGTTGTCACTTGATCTAAAGTGAGAACCACCAGATACTTCTGATGTGAAAACTTGTGTTGGGGGGTGATCAATTACAAATTTAGAAAAAGGGGGTGATCAATGAATAAGTTATTTCTCTCACCTTTTGTAGGGCAGCGATCATTAAAAAAGTCTGAATTTTCAAAAAACAAGCATCAATGCTGCCAGTATGCCTTGTTGGGGGTGATCAATTAGAAATAACTTATTCATTGATAACCCCCTTTTTCCAAATTTTTAATTGGAAAAGGAGGTGATCAATGAATAAGTTACTTCTCTCGCCTTTTATTGTGCAGCAATCACTAACAAAGTCTGAAACCCAGCAATAAACCAGTGTTGTGGGTAGCAGTGATTAAATATAAACTAGTCAATTTATTGATTGTAGACAGTGTGAAGAACATGATGTTAAATTAATGCAAAAGGCTAGTATTGGCAAAAATTACATTTGTATTTTTGGATACACAGATACAGATTAGGAAAGAAACTTACAGAGTGTGTTTCTGGGTTCAAAGCTACATAACAATCCACTCAACTGGTAGAGAGTTCTATTGATTTCTCTGACTGTGTTATCAAGTGAGAGAAAAAAGATTGTAGAAGAATTTTGCACTCAAACACTTCATCTTGAGTAGAATTTAATTTGGCAGGTTGGCCAATGTAGACTTTTCCACAAGATTAGCAATGGCAGTAGAAATATTCATCACAACACAACAAGAATTAATGTATCAAAGTGCTAAGGCTTTGACAAAACCTTTTACAAAGCAAACTACTCCAAACTGCTTTTTCTAGCCATCCATCAAAACTTAAAAGGGGTAACTAAGTGGTAAATTAGAAAACTGGGGGGGGGGCAGGTCACTACGTTTGAGTTTCTATTCAGCATCCAACTCAGTGAACTCATTATATCAACAGTGATTTAGTAGACATCTTAAGTTTTCTAAATTCTGTATGGTACTCATGGGGGGCTGCTAGGAGGGGGCAAACGGGGCATCCACCGATCAGTGCTTCTCATCTAGGTGAGAGGGTTTGAAAGTTGTAACCATATAGTCAATAAAGGTTAATGATGTTGTATAATTGGTTTATGTAATCCAAACTTAATGTACCCATATAAAAAGACGGTATTATTCTTTGCTGGTAACAGGGTTGCCACTATAAGATATATTCTGAATATATTTTTTGCCCCTCCACCCGCTAGAAATGTATCCTTGTGCCCCACCCTGGAAAAGTGGCAGCGGCCGCCCATGATGGTACTTACATTCCATAGCTATGCTGCTATTATTAATAAGCTCATAAACATGGGTTTTCTATTGAATCAACAAGAGAGGAAAAAAAGATAGTGGTGTCAGAGAGACAATAAAGAAGAATAAAGATCTAGATGTTACACTGTAGTAAAAACTAGAAACAGAATCTGTTCAAAACCTGCAACATTGTTTACACAATTTTTGATAGCATTTGGCAACATTTGTTTCTGTAATAAAACTATTTGTTTCCAATTGATATAAAAAAAAAAAAGAATAATGTGAAGCTGTTAAGAGATTAAAAAAGAGACTCTCTGAAAATCGACACTGATTGGTTTTCTTGAGCCTTGCTACATTTTCATTTGTATCTATTTGTGTTCCCCATAAGTTATAGGTCATAACTCTACACTTACAATACAAGATGTTAAAAAAAACGTTTTAGCTTCTTAAATTGGGAAAGCTTTTTCTTAAACGTCACATTTTTTTTATTGAGAATTGATTTAAAAAAGAATTATATGACATATAAAAGAAAAAAATATATTCCTCTTTCTTCGGCCACTGTCTCTATCCTTCCTTTCTTATGAATGCTATTCAATTCAAATTTGGTCTGAATGAAAAACATTTTGCCATTCATAGTACAGTCGACTTTCATCGCAGTTGAAAACTTTTCCATTACAGAGGAAGCCACTCATTGCGATCATTTTGAGACAGGGTCTTTAAGATAACAACAACCAGCTGATAACATTAGCCCATGAACCCAGACCCATTTCTACTTGAAGGAACATTATGTGGGATTCTGGGTAGGTAAATTGACAGTCACGTGACTGCACCAGGATGTTCATTAGATGTCACTTAGTACACTTCATGAGTTAAAATCAAGGATAAAATATAATATTATATAAGAGACTGTGCAGATCAATTAAATTGTATGTGACACTTAGTACACTTCATTAGTTGAAATCGAGGATAAAATATAATATTACATAAAAGACTGCAGATCAATTAAATTGTATGTGACACCAGTGTCACAGTGGGTTCTTATGGGTTAATCAAAGAATATATAGCAGAAGCAGCTTATTGTGATCACTTTAAATATAGTGTTTGGAACAATTTTTTTGATAACAATAACCCTTTGATAACATCATCTGTGATTATAATAAGCAGCTTCCTCTTTGGTTCTTTTTCTAAAAATTTATAATTTACAGTGAAAAGCTTTGTTTCTCTAATAAAAACTGGCTAAAGAATTTACAGTAAATAAATTATTGTAGCTTAGCAAGGAAAAAAACACAAAAAATAACAGAAATCACAAACCATAGCACTATTAATTACTAGTACTTATGAACTCTTTGCTCTTATTAACATCCAAGATTTAGACAGTTTGACTTTAGAACTTGTTTTTATGAATAGAACTCATGGGTGCAGTAATCATCTTCAATTGGAATAGAAGTAGAAATGGAGTTTGACCCTGCAGCAACCAGCCTTGTTTTCATGATTTCTTTTTATGAGAAAAATCCAGCACAGGGGTTACAATGTTGAAAAATATGCTTGGTTAATTTTGAAATGTAGGAAATGCGAGTCAATTAGGACCAGCATTATCAGCCTACATTGGCTTAGGATAGAAGAAAGTTGTTTTCAAAATTTTAATTACAGTATTCAAATGTCTGCTTGATATGTGCTCTTATGAACATTTGATATCTAGATGATTTGATTTTAGAACTTGTCTTTATGAATATGACTCATGGGCACAGGAATTTCAGCTATATAGCACTCAGACTTTGGAATCAATAACCTATGATATTCAGAACATTCAAACATTAGCAAGTTTTAAATCAAAAATAAAAACTTTCTTGTTTTGAGACTTTCGTAATTATATGAACTCCTTAAAGAAATACACTTAACTGTAGCTCCTGTTCTGTGTTACATAAATAACTTTATTAACATGTTGTGTTTTCTTCATACTCTTCTTTAACAGGCCTTATATTTTTACTGCAATGATTATACATGTTTTCAAGCGCCTTTGTCCAGTGGGGACTTGAGTATTGAGGTTCACTAGAAAAGGCGCTTTCTATAAATGCATTTATTATTATTATTATTAATAATAATAATAATAATAATAGGTATACAAACACATACAAAAAATTCAAAATAAAAAGAACTTATAAATATTTCAGCATAAAGTTACAGTCTGTGAAAGCAAAGTGTGTTCACAGACAATTATATACAACCCTACAAGTGAATCAATGTGTGGAAAAATGATTTGTTGTAGTGAGGAGATGAATATTTATTGTTCCACAACCCTGAGTTGAATGAAAAACAGACAAGGAATTATACATTATGGCAGGGAGCAGTACTTTGAATTCTATTATATGATGGCCAAAGGGCCTGATAAATGCAGAAATATGTCAATGGCAGAAATATGTCAATGGCAGCACTTTGTCGCCTTTAAACTATGTGCACGATAACAAAGCATTGAGACACCAACCATTGTCAATAATATCAATATGTCCCAATTTGAACCAAGAGTCTCTTCAGGCAAGCAGCTGAAGTAATAGGGTGAAGGTATGTGAAAAAAGCAGCATAATAGTGAGAAGAAAATGAAAGAAGCTTAACAAAGAGATTGTCACACTTGTATTGCAAACTAACAAGTTTTTCAGGTCAATATTTGAATGTATTACATCTTATTATAATTTAACAAATGTCCGTCCGTCCATATGTGAGAGCCTACCACGAAAACTACTAAACGTAACTATGACATTTTCCTATGTTTAGAACCGGAGATTGACCAGTTTCTAGTTGGCAATAAAAAGAAAATGAAACTTAAATCTTTTTTAAATTTTTTAGGCTTCCATAATTCTAAAGTAAGTGGAAGGTGATCTGTTTGGACAGACAATTATTATAATCAACAATAATACTATTACTAACTAATAGAGAGTGGAGAGCTGGAAAAATACCTTGACCTTGCCAGAGAACTGAAAAAACAAAAGACTAGCATTCCAAGGGAAATTATGAATCACCACCAACCATATATGCTGTATTGGGGTGATCAACTAAAAAGGTTGGGAAAAGGGGTGATCAATGAATAAGTTACTTCTCTCAGCTTTTATTGGGCTGAATTTTCAGAAAACAAGCAGGCACAAACTAGTGACCAATTTAGCATGAACTTACATTGCATATTGAACTACCCCACTAAAAACCTATTTAAGAGGGGAATTTTCTAAAAAAAACAACAAAAAAAACATTTTCCCTACACATTGAGGGGAATGTGTGAGAAAAATTCCAAGTTTAGTTAGGGCTGGGTAAAGTCCATAGATACATAGATACATATAAATCTGCCCCTATCTGACAAAATGAAGCAACTGACATGTTCCTCAAATGGAGATAATTAACAAAACACGTTTCTTTTAATCTAGAAATATATTATTCAAATGGTTTTTTGGACGATTGAACTCCTTCTTGTTATTTGGTTGTAAACACAATGTTTTGGCCGATCCATTCTTCAGGTGTAAAATCCGACAAAGATGTATACTCTAAATAAAAATATGTCCAGATATTTTTACAAGTAAGTCTTCGAGTTTCCTTTCTATCCAAGTCCAGGACATTCACCCCGCTATACAACACTACTTAATATTACTACTCTTTTTAAAACTACGGATAATATCATAGGAGATGGTGGTAGTAATGGTGTCAGTTAACCCTGAGGTCTTGTTGTGCCTTGGTGAAGCCAAAAGTAAATCAGCTCATTCTCATATGGTGACATAGAAGTGTAATGGATGGTATTCAATTACAGCAAACCAAGTCCTGCCAAGGATGTATCAAATCCATCCTATTCACTGCTACTTGGCCATCCTTAACTTTTATCCTGACCAAGATTCAACACAATCCAATAATTGGTTTAACAGCAGCTCTGGCCTAGAGAACCTACTATAAATAGTCAGGGTAATTATTCGAGAGAAATGTCAGCATTTATTGCAGCCTCTAAGTTCATCTTTCTTTTTGACTTTTTTTTTTAGCATCTACCAAGTAAATCATTTATAAGCAAAAGTCAATAGTCGATCATCAATGAGTGAAACGTCTCGACATATACATAGATATACAAAGGCTGGGCAAAGTCTGGATACATAGATAGATACATAGATACATATAAATGTCAGAACACATGAATAACCAAAACCCAGCAACAGTGTTTTAATTGGTCTGTTGTGGGTAGTGTTGATCAATATTTTTTTAAATTCAAGTGTTCATAATTCGACAATGTAAATAAGGTAAGTAATATGCAATACATTTTAAAGATGGTAATAACCGTTATTTACAAATGTTAAAATAAGGCATCTCATAGTATAAACTAAAAAAATGGCATTTTACCTATAAAATATTTTAAAATTCTATATTGCTATTTATTTGTGGGCCCTCTCAAAGTCTTGGGCCCTACGCCGTGGCATAGTTTGCATACAGTCTATATTTTAGACCAAAGTGATTTAGTCAAAACTGATATTTGCTAAGGTGATGTAGACGAAAGTGCTGTACCCCAAAATAACACAAGTCATCAGCAATCATAATTTGTAACTACTCAAATGTTATCATTATTGGATAGCTTACTCAATAAACCATTTCATGTATCTACTTTACTATCCACCAGAATCACTTTATATGTAAGTGCAGGCACACTTACTTCTTTAAGATGAATCAAGTGATTTCTACCACTCTTTAGCTTCCCAAATAAAGAAATTCTAATTGGACAATTTCTTATAAAACATAATTACCATGAGTTTTCATCTGATTGAAATCTCTTGAACAGAAGTAAATGTATAGTCAATTTTTATTATTACCGGATGAAGTATTGTAACACACCACTTTTCATTAAATCTGACTAGTTTTTACCATTGTCCTAATTTTAGTTGTTTGTATACAACTTATTAATTCTGGTCACTGTTTCTATGGCAACAAATAACAGCACAATTGGAAATAAAGAGTAAGCCTTCAGTGAGAATTGAACTCACACCCTCATTGCCAGAGGGAGACGAGTTTACACCTAGCTGCTTTTTACCAATCGGCCACAAAGACTTCAAGGATTAGCAGAAGCTGATTTACACTTATCAATTCACTCCCTACAACTGACTGTGCCATATTCATGTTGTTTTACATATGAGACCTAGTAGTCTTTTTTAAAATTAATCTTTATTATTATTGGATGAAGAATTGTAACACACTATTTTCATTAAATTTGACTAGTTTTTACCATTGTCCTAATTTTAGTTGTTTTTATACAACTTATTAATTCGGGCCACACCGAAGGCTTACTCTTTATTTCCAATCATGTTGTTATTCGTTGCCATAGAAACAGTGGCCCGAATTAATAAGTTGTATAAAAACAACTAAAATTAGGACGATGGTAAAAACTAGTCAAATTTAATAAATGTATAGTGTTTGGCATTTGTAAGACAAATTTTTTGTAGACTAATATCTTTAAAGTAATACCAACAATTTCATATTAATGTATAGTTCTTCAAACAATAGGAATCAGTGTAAAAATTCTCAAACAAATAGAACTGAATTTAAGTCTTACAATTTCTATTGATTTTTTGTGCCATTTTAGAACACTGTCACAAAATAAAATTTCCTGCTGTCTTTTCTATGGAGATGATTATCATATAAGCGGCAAGTTTGGGACTCTCAAAGTCAGTGAGGGCAGAAATTTCACTTGACTGAGGATCGTAGCTTTTGCTGAAGTACTTGCCATCAACCCCGAATTACCAAACCGGTAAAGAAGCATATGGAAGAAACAACTCTGTCGCTCACTGCTACATGATCTTCCGTTCCATACGAGAAGGCCACCTGAATAGATATCACATTACCTCAATCTAAAGGGAAGGGTTTCTATGATTGTAGCCCTTGAAGTATTAAACTTTATATTTGTTGATTTAAACCAACCTCATTTATCCAGCTTTTATTTTTCTATGTGTAACACGTTTTGGACCCAGCATAAACTGATTCTTCGCTCAGACCTTTCGATCTTGAACACAATGTGGGGGAAGGTTAACTACAGGGCAGGACAGCTGTTACGATGAGAACAGACCCACCAACCATGTCCATACTCCTTCAGCTGGCTAACGTTTGGTGACAGGCCGACTGGTTCACATTTCTCCCAAAACACAAAACAAATCAGACAATATAAAATGAAGAATATCTTATTAGGAATTAAATTTAATAATAACAGGTATGGTTAATCACTCAATAGAAACTGTCAAATGACCAACATCTTTTGGCAGTATGCCGTGTTGGGGGTGATCAATTAAAAAATTGTAAAAAAACGGTTGTTCAAGGAATAAGTTACTTCTCTCACCTTCCTTTTGGGCAGTGATCACTAAAAAAGTCTGAATTTTCAAAAGAACAAGCATGAATGCTGATGAACACAAACTAAGGGATCAATTTAACATAAAGTTACATTGCAAATGAAACTAAAAACCTATTTTGGAGGGAATTTTCAAAAAATAAAAAAACGTTTTTTCTTGACATAAGGAGTGAATGTTTAAACTTTCAGGCTTCTAGCTCCATTGGTATGGCCTGTGCACATGATAGATACATAGCTATCCAGCCAGACTATCTTGAAAACTGAAAGAAAACTATGTTG
This sequence comes from Architeuthis dux, assembly GCA_006491835.1. Taxonomy (NCBI): domain Eukaryota; kingdom Metazoa; phylum Mollusca; class Cephalopoda; order Oegopsida; family Architeuthidae; genus Architeuthis; species Architeuthis dux. The sequence goes on from VCCN01003738.1 coordinate 3,266,780, forward strand.
ACAGTTTTGGTTGACAGTTTCTCAAAAGACAACAAGACAAACATGAATGAATCATATTTTGTTACTTGTTTCACATTAGAGGATTGAGGACTTAACTACATGGATTTCTGGTTAATATTCTATTCAAGAGTATAACAATGAAACAAACTAAATGCATCACAAGTGCCTATCATAGAGTTTCTTAACACGTTCAGCGCCAAAGGACAACACTAATTACATAACGTCCCCTTTTTGAAATTCGAGCCTTGTCTTCATTTTATCATCTGCACACTGCTGTGTCCAATACCTGCTTTCCAGTGATGATATTTAGTCTCTGAGGCAGCAGCGTAGCAAGAGGTGGGGCGAGAGGGGGCACATGTGTGAAGGGGCGCAAAATTTCCTGATTTATAATGCCTCTTAATCAATACTTACGCGCTCCCCCAGGATATAGCGCAACTGCACCCGGGCGCAGTCTTGGTGCTGAAGGTGTTAATCTAATTTGATTAAGTAACAAGATAATTCTAATATTTTCCTTTGTTTTCAAATTATCTGGATTATTATTGAATCACAAATATCTTGATGTACTTTACAAAAGGTATAAGTTTGTTTTAATACCAGAACAAAGCAAGCAATTTCTAATGGGAGTGTACCACAACACACTTCAACCTCGACCTCCACTCCATGCCAAGCCTCAACCACCCCCACGTTGTGTTCAAAGATCGATGGGTAAAGTCTGAGCGCTGGATTTCAGTTGACGAAAACCGAAGGTGGGTGTACAGTAGCAGTCAAGACTGCTGGAAACAGAGACACGTGAGTCTAGAAAGTAGAAACAAGTTCTGTCTCACTCTGTAGTCTCAAGTTTTCAGTGGGACTTGAATAAGTTGCTTTCCGGTTCTACAATACTGCAGTACAATGCTTCTGCCCTCTCCGCCTCAGATATCAAAGCAACAAGAATTCGCCAGGCAGGTCGATCCAAATCTGACTAAAAGACAAAATCTACCCTCTTTTATAGGCAAGCCTCAATTCTAGGGTCTGACAGATGTAAGGGGGACACAACTCCACTGGTGCCTTCTCGAATCACCAGGGGGGGGGGGTAAACCTTGCCAAGGACACTGTCTGCGGTTCACTTCAGGTGGGCAAGTGTACTCAAACCACCCTGTCAACAGCTTGTCCCTCAACCATTTCTCTCAACCAGTATCTCCTTGTTTCCATTTCAAGGCAGTACTTATTCTTATACACCTGTTGTGTACTTGTAAAATCTAGTATAACCATAGTATCACAGGCGAGAAAGACTTGATTTCTAGATATATCTTCAAAAATAGCATTCAGTCAGTAATAAGAAAAGAAACCTTGAAAAAATGTTTAAACATTAAAAAACCTCATCATTTTAAGGAAATTGGAGAAATAATTAGGACAAATAGTGCAAGAAGGTAACCTATCAAAATTGACACATCGAAAAGAGACACATATTGCCCCAATGCCAGTTGACATCACAGAAACGTCAGCAGCCTTACCAAGATAAACAAATACGATGTGTTTTTAGGGAAGATCTTAACTTTGCATGGACCTTTTTGGACAAGTTTAAAATTAAAAGAGTCAGATCGAGAGTTTTTTTAATTAGCTATAATTTCTTATATCTTGATTTGTGGAAGAGAACTTTTAGACAAAAGCTGGAAAGTATGTTTATGTAAGTAAGATCCCAAGTTAGTCTAATTTTTCATCAATAAATAAGGAAGTGTTTCAGAAATGATTTTTGGGGGGAAAAAGGATATAGGTAAGTCTTAGGTTTTTTTAATTTATAGGTGTAAGGTTTCTTAAAAAGTAACAAGATTATAAACTTTAAAAAAAAATTATTAATCACTGCTACCAAAGGTTTAGGTCATTCATGTGTTCACACATTTATATGCATCTATCTATCTATGCATCTATCTATCTATGTATCCGGACTTTGCCCAG
>VCCN01003738.1:3322101-3337111 GCA_006491835.1 Architeuthis dux
CCAACTTTTTCCCTACTCATGTGTGCATAATTTCAAGTTTCTACTATGAACGGTTAGGGTCTGCGTGAAATCCGGACACATAGATAGATACGGGTCTGGTTCATCTTCCTGAATTTCACTTTCCCCAAACTCGGTTATCGTGGCAATCTATTAAATGTAGTATTTTTGTAAAAAAAGTTAAAACTACATATTTACTCATTTTTTTGTGAAAAAAATAAATACATACTTTTAATTTGTTCAAAAGTTTATTTAATCAAAACAATAAAAGTTTATGTAAAAATTATATGCAAACTTTTTTGCAAAACATAAGTAAATACAGTTTTTTCGCGAAACAAAACAAATTAGCTCTAACAGATACATACATAAATAATACTGTTATTATTGTAAATACTCAATCAAAAAATCCTTTTTTCCTATAAATCCTAAACACAATATATATTGTAAATACAAAATCTTATCGTAAACCAATACTACATTTAGTAGATTTCCACCTTTTTTTTTTCATAAGTCGTAAACATTGCACAGTTTAGAAGTTTAGAAACAAAAGAATTAACCAGAGTTTTTGTAAATGAAGTACGAAAGAAAGGCCGGTTGGGTAACTTGAATTGTCTTCCTTTGTTTTTCGAGCAAATAAAGAGTCGGGAAGCTCATAAGTCGGCCAATCAATGTTCGGGATAACTGAGTTCGGGAAAGTGAATGCCACCCATAGATACATATAAATGTCAGAACACATGAATAACCTAAACCCAGCAATAAACCAGTGTTGTGGGTAGCAGTGATTAAAAAATGTCTACATAAAAGCAAAGCACAAAAAATAAAACAAAACATAAAAAGCCAGATAGATCTGCTCCAATCAATGTTCAAGCTTAATGTAAGAACAAGTAGTTCCAAATATCATAAGCAGATTATTATTAATTTTTCTTTCATCATATTTCTGTTGCTTTTTATTGCAATGCTCAGGCCATTCCCTATCAAATCACCCATTGCTCCCCAGGTCAGCCTCTCGGATTCCCCTGAAAAAAAATCACTTATGGAGAAATCCCAAATATTAGCTCTGTATCTAATAGTTTTGAAATTTTACTCAATTTTATGCATTTTGCCGAACGAGCCTTTTCGTCCAACTTCCTAGTCACAAAGTCCATGCAATATCAAAGGAGCTATGAATGTCGGAAGTTGGCCAAAAAGGCTCTTTCAGCAAAATGCCTAAAATTGAGTAAATTTCAAAGGTTTTTAATTTCAAAACTATTAGAGATACAGACCTAATATTTGGTATAGGAGCACGTGGGATTTTTTTTCAGGGGAATCTGAGAGAGTGACCTAGGGAATTTTCTTAAAATTCGCTGATTTGACATGGACTGACCCTTCTATGACTATTAAGTAAACTGCATGAATTGGAAATAAAGAATAAGCCTCCAGTGCGATCCATGCTGCTTACTTAATGGTCATAGAATAGTGACCTGAGAATTGCGATAAAAAGTAACAGAAATAAGACATTGAAGTATGCATATATGATGAAGCATATTGAGAAAAAAAAGTTGTTATGTCGGTTAAGTTTACTTACCAGTGGGTTCTGTGTATTCCAGATGTATAATTTGCCAATATACCAAATGGTGACATAAAATAAAGACAAGGAAAGAAAACACTTTAAAACTGATGAAGATGCTTTATAAGAGAAATGTATACATTTAATGGGGGCTTGTAATCTCACCCCCATACTACAACAGGACAGTAGAGCCCTTCAAGTATCATAAGGTTCTCTTACACTAGGGGTATATCTTCTTACTATGTAGGGGTAAAATAGCATGGATTTTGTAACAAATCATTCACTGCATTATACTGGTCTCATGGACATGTAAGAGCGTCAAATTTTGTAACAAATGATGATCCATTTGTTTTTCATATGATCTACTCGTTAATCCCAGTAGGACTATCTTTGTTCGTTTCTTTGTTAGGTTACGTAATTACAAGTTTGTAAAAAATCTGGTAAACCGAATCTTAACCCTGAGTAATTTTTTATGAAAATGTATTACTTTTTTTCTCTACCATAAATTAGTTAAATAAAAATATTAGTTATTTTACTAAAATCATTATCTTATTAATGCCAAGTAGAAGCATCAAAATGTGCAGATTTTTAATGTTGAAGGCGAGGCCATGTGCTGAGGTGTGGCTGCTTAACTAAGGGAGGAGATTCAGCATGTAGCTTTGCCCTCAACATTCAATATCTGCACATTTTGACACCTCTACCTGGTTGAGGCTAATTTTTTCTCATCTTTATTTCCTTAGTACAGAATTTTCAAATCATCATCATCGGGCAACATATTGTGGCAAGAAAACATTTTTTTTCTCAAACATCATGAACTAATATACCACAGTATTATTCATTAAACAGCCCGAAGATGTTTTTTTAAAACATACAGTAACTGGCCTAAACAAGCTTTTTAGTAACAACTTTGTGTCATTTAAAAAAATATCTAACATTACAAAATTGTTTTTACACGAAGAAGCTTTAGGATTCAGGAATTCTTTTTTCTTCAGATTGTTCCAGTCAGTTTATGTTTATGAAACAGAATATCAGATTATTTTGGATGAGCCACTGACTATGCTACATTGTCAGCCACATGGAAGACAACTCTGAATGTTTTGTATCAGACCAACAATAGTGAGAAATCTGACAAGGATCGAACCCATTAATAACAGCCAGCAGATTTTGATTGCTGATCCTTGCTCTACAATGTGTGTCCTGATCCAATAGTTTTTCATATGATCTACTCGTTAATCCCATTATGAAAAAAAATATATATTTGAATTGGGATTTTTTTTTTTAAAAGAAAATAATTATTGAATTCATTTACTGGTAAGACTGCATATTTTGAAACAATGGGTGGGAAGTATTTTTTTCAGCAAAATTTGAACACCTCCAGTGGAAGAGTCGAGTGTTATGGACAACACACTAAGAAAATCATACTGTTCATTATTAGAGCAGATAATATCAAATGACAAGGGGTTACCGAAAATATTACACTATGTAATCTAATAATAATTGTAGAACATCATAAACATCCTAAAAAAGAAATAAAACAAAATGTATGAAATACATGTTTTTATTTCTCCATTGAATCCTGAATGGGTCATGTGATATCATGCATAACATTTTGTAAGTTACCAAGTGTATAAAAATGTTCAATGAATTGAGTAATTAATCCTAATTATGCTTGTATTTTATGAATGAAATTAAAAAAGTTGTACTCACCTAGCTTTGGTTTTGGAGATTGGTTATAAGATTCATCTCCATCAATCTGAAACGATCAAAGGGAGATAAATCGAGTCAGAGAGCTTCAAAATTCCCGTTATATGTTTAATAATGTTATCCTTTCTGATTCGGTACTAAAATCTCCTAGCATAAAGATTGCCAAAAGTTATCCCCCCTTGATGGCTAAAAAATGGCCAGATTTTTTCAGTTAAGTACGCTCGAAAATTCACACAAAGGTTTCAAAAAGTATAATTATATAACGTATTGATCAGAATGATGAAAATAAAAGCTATTTTTTAATTTTTTAAAAATCTTTATTTATAAACAATGTATTGTTCAGATATCATGACTATTATGATACAAAATGCCATATATTTGTTTTTTGTTAAAATATTTGAAGAACAATATCTTATAGCAAGAATAACGTCAACTATGAAGTTAGCTGGAAATGAAAAATCTATCGTTTTAGCCATCAAGGGGGATAACTTTTGGCAATTTTTATGCTAGTCGATTTTAGTACTGATGGATGGCAAATACAGCACACATATCCAGGATTGCTAGATGCAGGCCACACGGATAATTGCAGGACTTCTGCCATGTTCAACTTTCTTCTGAAGACGTCGCTAGCCGCGATGAAATGCATAAAGATTTATCCTCGTGATAATAAACATGTTTGAGATGTAACAAGCTTTCTCACTCTTTTTCCTTTTCCACATTGTCTAACCATACCCATCAGTACTGAATAAGCAATAATTTAATAAGTAATTTAATTTTCACCATCTTTTTGTTATAGATTAGTCATTCTCCCATGTTTCCAAATAGAACAACAATCCTCTTTTGTGGCTAAAGATGCTTGAGAGCATTGATTTGGAAGAGGAGAGGAATTTCGCACTGAATAATCTTCCCATGTTAAAATATCTGGCAATAAAACAGGGAAGTTTTAGGCTTTTCTTATGTTCAATAAAATGTGCAGGTGGCTTAATGGTTAACAATATAGAGGATGGAATCGGTGAACCAAGTTTGCATTCACTTCAGACTAATGCCCTTGAGAAAGGTATAAATCCACTTTCCAAGCTATGGGCGAATAGCAGGACAGCCGGCGCATGTAACGCAATGCATCTTGAGCATCGGGCTAGCACCCCATAAAAACCTATAATTGCTACAAACAATGATTGGGTCTCCATTGATCATTTGAGAAATGGAGACAAAAATCATCGCCCCAGCAGAGCTAAGTTCAATGGTTAAACTTTGAAACCATTTTGGAGGTTCTATTTTCGGGTGTCCTATACATGAAGCCATTTTGATGACTACAAAACTGTACAGACCAATCAAAAGGCTGGTAAATCAAAACTAATTTTGTGAGTACTGTCTATAACTTTGAGTAAGAGTCATTAACATTCTAAACAGGTCTGGTTAGTCACTCAATAGAAACTGTCATGCGACCAATGTCTTTTGGCAGCGTGCCGTGTTGGGAGGGGGGTGATCAATTAAGAAATTGGAAAAAGTGGTGATCAATGAATAAATTAACTTTCTCGCCTTTTGTTGGGCAGTGATCACTAAAAAAGTCCAAATTTAAAAAAAAACAACTTTGAATGCTGTCGGACACAAACTAAGGGACCCCCCCCGACTAAAAAAACAATTTATGGTGAGAATTTTTTAAAAAAGGAGAAAAAAACCTCATCCCATAGAATTATTATATGAGTTTAATTTGTAGCACCAAGTTACATCAACCAGGCATGAACAATATTAAACTAGAAAGCACTCAATGAACGCATACCTCTGCTAACGCCATACACTAACTAAAAATTGAATGAAAATAAAATATTAAAAAACAGGGGAGAGAACGCAATTTTCACAATATGTACTAATTTGATTGATTGATTTGTTTAGCGGCATATCAACCCTTGATGGGTCATTTAATGCCGAAATCAGTTTAAATTTAAAACAGAGTCTTGCAACTTTGGTGAAAGGTTACTTTTTTTAACTAGAGTCTTGTGACTTTGGTGAAAGGTTACTTTTTTAAAACTAGAGTCTTGTGACTTTGGCAAAAAAACAGCTGGCCCCTGTTTGGGGGGGGTCTTACCCCTCTGCAGAGTATGCAGTCAGTAATTTGAGTTACTTCCCTTGAAATTTAGCCTTTTTATCATCCGTTTTTCATGCAGAATAGTAAAAATATATCACAATCGAAAACAAATTCCCAAAGATCCTTCCCCCAAACTTAATCACTTCTTCCTTAGACCATGGCCCACCCTTCCACAAAATTTCATTGAAATTCATTGAGAACTTTTGGAGATATCAGGTAGACAGACACGGGTGAATATGTATACCTCTCAGCCTAAGATCTAGTGCAGGGGTTATCAACCTTGCACGTTACAAGATTCTTTAATGAAAGTAATGTAAAGTAGTAACATCAAATGTTTGGCACACACACATACCGTTTTAGATATCCTCAATGCCATCCCTGCATCTTGTGCGACACAGCTTGTGCAGACTCATTGAGTTTCAAATTGTAACATCTGTAACCATGTATCTACCTACGTACAGATGCTCACCTACGCAAACATTTACATTTACACATTTCCCTATGCACATAGAGACTATTAGTTTAGAAATAATGGGATTATTTATTTAAAAGGTAAATAGAATGTATTTCTGTATGGACTTCTTTCTTTTTTTTTTTTGACAAAACTTTGGTTGTAAAAATTAGCACACTAAAATTAATTCACATCACATTCACAATTGATTTCTAGGAGGGGCCAGGCACCCCCTTTAACGAAGGGCCTTAGTTTATTGCTTGCAAGTTCTTCCGCTGTTATAGCTTCATAGCATTTACCAAAGAATAATCTTCAATGAAAGAACATTAGCCATTCTGATTCACCTAAAAATTAATTAGATTCCATATGTGAAGTTTTATTATGCAACAAAAGTAAAAATTAAAAAATTAGAAGGGAAATTTTATCCAACACCCTTGTTCTTGAAAGATCTTTTATATTCAGAATGTATAGAATATGAAATGAGACGATAAAAGACTAAGTATCCTCTTACCTCGACAGTTACGAAGGTGACAACATTATTACTGGCTCCAGGATCAAGGGAAACAGCTGTCGAAAGAAAAGAAGCAAAATATTTTAAGCAAACAATAATCATTAATCATGGACTTAGGAGAGTAACTTGTTAAGACACAGTTTTCTATTAATGAACAGAAAGTGTGTGTGTGTGTGTGTATTTCTTTAATGGTTATCATTTTCTATCAATAAATAGAAAGTCTGTGTGTGAGTGCATATTTTTTTCATTAGATATCAAAACAAATAAATTAATGAAATTTCATGTACAAGAAATAACAATATGGCTACAATATTCTAACATTTATAACATGTCCAGATAATTTCTTTGGACATTTTGCTAAATCCAATTTTATTTTGATTGCACACTCATCCAAATGTGAAGTTTATAACTAAGAACATCTCTGAACTTGAGATTAAAATGTAAACCGAACACAGCAGATTTAGTGCATCTACAAAAAGGTGTTACCCAAAGTTTTGGGGAATTTAACCATTTAAAAAAAAAAAAAAGAAAAGACAGGTCTGCTTAGTCACTCAATAGAAACCATGTTACCAACATCTTTTGGCAGCATGCCGTGTTGGGGGGTGATCAATTAAAAAAGGGGTGACAAATGAATAAGTTACTTCTCTCACTTTTTTTCAAAAAACAAGCAACCACAAACTAGGGATCTATTAGCATAAACTTACATTGTAAATTGAACCCCCCACTAAAAACCTATTTAGGGGCGTGATTTTCAAAAAACAAAAATAACAAAACGTTTTTTTAGACATAAGTAGTAAATGTTGAAATGTTCAGCCCTCTAGCTCCATCAATGTGGCCTGTGTCGCATGATACATACATAGCCAGCCAGCAGGACTGACTTGAACACTGAAGAAACCTATTTTGACAGTTTTGGTTGATGGTTTCTAATACTTACCCTAATACCTAGTTTCCACCGTCTCCTTTGAAGTAGTCCCATGCCTGCTGTTTGCACACTGGCTCACAAAGGATAGTGGCAAAAGTCTGTACTACATTCAGTTTTGATGTGCTGTTCAAATTCCCTAAACTTTTGGGTAGCACCTTGCATATTCACATTTTAAACAAATATTAACTATTGATAAGAAATTATAAACTTCACATTTTGTAAGTGAACAGTCCATAATTTACTGCAATATCTGATATTTCTTAGCTCTTCAATTTTAGAACAAAACGAATTTCTTTTTTTTTTTTTTTTTTTGCATCCACACATCTCTATAAGACACTTTACAGTCGGTCCCTAATATGTTAAATATCAATTTTCTCAGCTGTATCATGTTAGATTGAAGATGAAACTTGGTCCAGACCTTCGGGTGAACCGTCCTCATCTTGTTATTACTACCATGGATGGTGGACGCATCATTGAACATATGGTTCTTGTTTTTTTTATTTTTATTGTTTACTAAATTGAAGTGAGCATACCTGGAGATTTGTGTTTTAGAATTCCTGTAAACCCAGTTTCTTCCTTAAGTTCACGCAGTGCAGCGTCAGATGGAGATTCATTCACATCAACTAATCCTACAGAATAAAAATACTTTTTGTTAAGGTACAAGAAAAAAGAAAAATCTTAATTCATTTAACACTTATTTACAGACATCTAGCAATAAAATTATCATAATTATCCTTGTCCATGATTCCACAATGCATATACTTTCAATAAATCTTCAATTGGAGAAAGAAATATTAAACTACATTTATATATTAATTATGCCTCTTTGGGAATCTCCAAATTATACACAATATTTACACATCAAATACAGAATTCAAAAAACACATTCAAATGTACATAAATACAAACAACATAATTCACAGATCAGACTCTTGCAAATCTCATCAGACAGATTCCAAAAATGTCCTTGTAAGCTCATACACTTTCCATATTTTTTTAACTTATCTAAATTATTTTTAAAACTCTCTACACTAGTGCTATTTTTATCATGTCTAGGCAACTTTTTCCAAAACATATATTACTCTATTAGGAAAAAAAATCTAATTGTTTAGTAGATTTAGTTTTTGCAATCTATCTTGTCAATAGATTTCCAGTTTGAGGAGAGATTTTAAAAATGGTGTACCATACCGAAAGAACTTTACTGAAATTTGACAAAGGTTTTTCCTGCAACTTTTACTTCACTACAGGGTATCTCTGGAAAGTATCCAGCCATTTTGAATATCTCAAGAACAGGTTGTGCAGTTTTGATGTAACTTGGTAACAATCAGAGGGGACCTCACTGCGCATGCACAAACAAACTCTCCTGTAGGGTTACTCAGTCAGCAGAGAGACGCCATTGAGTGAACTTGTGTACTGTGTGACCATTGCAATCACATGTCACGTGCAGGGTTTTGTGACAAAACACAGCATCACCCAGGTCTGGCTATCAAATTCCTGGCTAACATCCTGGAAAGGAATACAAATTGAGGAAATACCTTTACGATTCCACGGAGAAGTGATTGTGAAATAATTTCACTGAGGTATGGATCATTTTTTTTGGTCTCAATTAAGCATAAATTTTAAGTACAGTAAACCATCAGTTTAACGCTTCCCGGTTTAACACTTCCCGGTTTAACAGTTTTTGGATTTGCGCCTCTAGTGTGCATGCATGCAATAGACTCGCTTTGTTTACCTCTGTCGTTGTTTGGCACTCTTTAACTTTGCAGCTGCACAGAAGGCGCTGAAGACTACAACTTTGGTAAATGGTTGGAAGAAGTTGATGTGCAACATTGAACTGGATTCGGATTTTTAAGGATTTGAGGCAAGTGATTTTCAACGCATCCTTGAAAATGCTGACAACCAGGAAACAACTGTAGACAATGTTCAGCAGTGGCTTGAAAAAGATGAAGGTGATCCTGGCTACCAAGTTCTCACTGAGGAAGAAATTGTGGATGAGGTTCTACATGATAATAGAAGACATTGAGGTAGAGGAAATTACACCAGCACGGCCTACACTGTCTGAAATGAGGAGTCTTATGGACACTGTTATCCACTACATAAGCACATCCTCAGACCCCGAAATTGTCCCTTACTATGAACATTTTCCACAGTTCCAAACTATCATAGTTAGGAAACAGTATCAGAATGGCAAACAACTGAAGCTGGACACTTTCTTTGAGCAAACTTCATGGGGAAAACAACTAAAGCTGGATGCTTTCTTTTCTTCACTGTATAAAAATTCAACAAATTTATTTCTCTTAAATCAACTATTCATTCAATGTCTTGTTTTTCAAACGTTCGTAAAATGGCCATTGTTAAAATAAAACAATCAAACTTTGTGGGCTTTATTTACATTGTTCTTTTAAATGACTTATGCAAGGGAGATAACCTTTTCGTGAATTTCTATGACCCTTCTTCTCGGAAAGCGTACCTTATATTCTATATTGTATTAAAGCTATTTTTGCATTAAAGTAGGTATTTGATTTTGAAAAGAGTAAAAAAACGTAAAAAATGCCCATTCTCTGGTAACATTCAACTTTTACAGACACCCATCTGCACCTATTAGTCTGTTAAACAGAGAGCTAACTGTATATTAAAAGCAATTTTTCATTGACATCAGCATTTTCGTCTCATATTCTAACCAAATCTTTGGTTGTGCCTTGGCAGAAAGCTGAAAGTAACTTATATCATCTGTAGAATGGAGATCCTAATACCATTGGCATTATATGAGTATGTTAAAAGATTAATTACCAGCAGGAAATTCAATGGTGTAACCATGGAGTGGAGGTCGATATTGTCTGACAAGAATGATGCAGTCAAATTTTAACATGCACTTCAAAATAGCAATAACAGCAACAGCTACAAAAGAAAAATACAAAAGAAAAACTTGATATCAGAAGACAAAGAATTCCAATAACTTAGTCGTGAGCTATTAATCTTTTCTAACAAAACTTTATTTAAGCGTGTGCAGTTAAGTAGTTCTTTTCATCATTGACAAATGAATTTTACTATTTGATGGAGTGAAAAATATTGTTTCCTATGCCCATGAGATTATGTAACAAAATTGAGCCAATTTATATTTGTTTTAGAGTTATTTCCCTTTCAATGTATTGATTATCTCCCTTAGTTTTAAAAAAAGAAATGAAGCGCTTTTTGGCCGCAATTCGTAGAAATAGTATTTTTTAAAAATGTATATGTATTCACCCCTGTCTATACACACAATATTTCAAAAAGTTCTCAATGAATCTCAATGACATTTTGTGGAAGGACTGGCCTTGGGCTATAAAAGGATTTTGGGGCGGATCTTTTTTCGATTGAAAGATATTTTTTCATATAAGACAATAGCCCAGTACCATAGCTATTTATGAACTTATTTTTATTCAGCTTTTAGTGTATGGCATTGACAGAGGTATGCGCGGAGTGCTTTCTAGTTGTTTGTCATGATTGTCGATATAAAGCAGTGCTGAGACTTTGAGGTAATCATTTCAAAATACCATTGATATAGTCGGAATTACTAAAATAGATATTTAGAAACATTTTAATTTAAAAATGATATAAAATATAGAAAAAACAATAAAAAAAACATCAAAGTAGGATACTGACCTTGTGGAGACATTTTCTGGTTTACAACTCTGGTAACAGCTTCCCATTTTCTGCACAAAAAGCAATATTAAACTTTCATATCAATGATTAAAAGTCATATAAAAACAAATTTATAAAATACTGGGAGAAATTCCTCTGGCCTAATAACAACAATTGTATGTTTATGATCATGGTTGGAGTTGCTTGGACAGGCAAATGATCAAGACAATGCTGTAGGTTCTTGAATAGTTTCAGAAAATTTGGATTTCTAAAGAAATAATGTACAAGATATTGTCTGACAAGAATGATGCAGTCAAATTTAACATGCATTTCAAAATAGCAATGTCATTCACTGCCACACAATGCACATGTATGCCTTTTGGCTTGTTACTTATTGCCTTTGATGCACATGCGCATTCATTCCATGGTTTATATTTAATACTATATAAATAGCTATGGCAACATTCCAGACTCAGCTTCTGCCTTGCGGCACTGGGCAGAGGACATGCTTATATTTGTTGCGCTGTCCAAGGTAGCAATGAATGTGTTAAACTATAAATCCCGAGAAAAATGAAATCAAACATATTTCAGTTATTTAGCTTTTCACAGGTTGAAAAGTAAAATATTATTCTCACAATTTTTGGTTATTGTTACTTTTAGGGTAAAAAACAAATCACAAGTATCAAGGAAGGTAATAAATTCTAAAGTTAGTTACACACACACACACACTCTGGCTGTTAAAAATGGCACACAAATTGGGTAATTCACGCATTACTCACTCAGTGTTATACACGGCACACAAAAAAATTGAGTGAGTGAGTGTGTGGAACTTTACAATTGATACTGAGAATCACATGATTTTTCGACAATAAAGGTAACAATAACCCTGAAAATAAGTCTTATGGATATGACTTATTAAGAAAGATTTGGATAGTTTGGTGGAGGTCCCTTAGCTAATTTTTGGAAGTTTTCTAGATATAAAAATAAAGCAAGACCTGAACTGACATACCTTTCCGTTCCAGTTGGATCTGCATATGTAATTTCTTTTAAAGCTAGCCAATTCCCATGGGCAATTTCCTGTTAAAAAACAATTGAGCAAATTACAACAGTATCAAAGTTTCATTCAGGAGTGACCTGTTATAAAGAATATAATGGAGTTAAAATAATTATCATTAGTAAATACTAAAGTTTGTTTCAATCTTTTATGTACTAATGGTACTTTTAAGTACCACATGTTCCATTTGAGACCTGCATGTCCCTGCGTTGTATTGCAGGGTGAAACTCGAAGACTTGCTTGTAAAAATATCTGGATATATTTTTATTACATAACATACATCTTTGTCGGCTGGAGAGTGAAGAGTGGGAGAGAGATAATGGGTGATGAGAGACCGTTCCCAACAGGGGAACTTGGTCTTATGTTTTCCCAGCCCTAGGCGGTCTGCCTCCTGGCTGCCCGGGTCCTCTCTTGTCTGTCCCCAACAGGGACAGCAATCTCGGGCCTTCCGGCTCCGCTGATGTCTCTCTACTTTGAGTGCCGAGATTTCTGTCCGCCCCTCGTTCTCTGTTTGGGTCTGCTTTATAGTTTTCTCTAATGCCTACGCAGGTGTCATTCACATCCTGTTGGACACCCAGGCAATATACCTATTTCCTAAGGTGACAGTCACTTACATTTCCGCACAGGTGTCTTGACCCCAGAATAACATTTTCGTTGCAGGATATCATAACAGTTCCATTTGAGACCTGCATGTCGCTGATGGTACTTGTCAAGTCAAATTTTTATATTTAAACAAAAATTAACGTTTACCTAAATGATTCTTAATCATTCAATGTTAGTTGCCTATAGGGCATTTAAATATAAATAAGTAAATTTAATTACAAAGAATTTAAAGATTTAAAAAATCAGGACTGAAAGCTTTATATATAATACTTTTTGTATAATTGTGTGGATTTGTAAATATCCATATACTAACCATCACATCTATCACACTTATAGCATCAGCAGCAGCCATCAGTCCCCCTCCCTTCCTACCCTCTTATCAATCTACCTAACTCTTTTCTCCCCTCTCCTAACCTCTTGTTAAACTACCGAACTCTCTTCCTACCATGTCTGTGGAACTTATAGTATCAGTAGCAGCCATCAGCCAAGCCTGTTGTTGTATACTTATAACTGTCAGCGAAGCGACACGTATACAGACTAGTATAATATTAACTTAAACTGATTGTAGGTCTATTTGTTTAAAATTCTTTACAAAAGAAACTTTAGTACCAAGCAACATTATTGTTTAAACTAGCATTTCAATGGAAATTATGAATCACAGTCACCTATATATGTTGTGATGGGGGTAATCAATTAAAAAGTTGGGCTGTGATCAATAAAAATGTCTAAATTTTCAAAAAACAAGTGGGCACAATCCAGTGACCAATTTAGCATTAGCTTACATTGAAAATTGAACCCCCCACTAAAACCCTACTTTAGAGGGTAATTTTCAAAAAACTAAACAAAAAAAAAAAAAATTTCCCTACTTATGGAGGGGAGTGTGTGTACAAAATTTCAAGTTTCTACTATGAATGGTTAGGGCTGGGTGAAGTCCGGATACATACATTGATACATATAAATGGGTGTTTTGGGTAGCGGTAATTAATAATGAAGAAACAGAATATTTAGCTTGGAACTTAAGATTTATAATTTAAATGATATATAATTTAGAATAATTGATGGCTATACCAACAATTGTATTGCCTGAACCCAAAGTTAACTTTAAAATTAATTTTAGATTGAATGATTTATCTAAAATTTTGAAAGAAATTATTGAATTTAAAATTTCAGATAAGGAAATAAAGATTTCGTTTTTTGAATAACATGGATGGTTGCTGTATTAATGTAGAGAAAGATTCAAATTTGGATAATTCAGTAAAGATGAAATGAAGAAAAAGCAAATTTTGAAAAAAAACAAAAAAACAGTAATAAATTTGCTTAAAAGTGTGTCATGCAGACACACAACCGGGCGATACTTTTTATCTTTGACACTCCTTGATACTACTAGTTCTCAAACATAAACAAAGTTCCTGCCTTATATTTCATTAACATTTGAGAACTAGTAGTATTACAAAGTGGAAGGGATAGTTTTTGCATCAAAATATTTCATTAATGTGTGGTAGGGATAGTTCTTGTATCAAAATATTTCATTAATATGCAGCAGGGATAGTTTTTGCATCAAAATATTTCATTAACGTGTGGCAGGGATAAAAAGTACTGCTACACACAACCCATCATAGAATGTTTGAAGACTAAACCACTTGAAGACATTTTTGTCAGGCAAAAAAGCAATCTCCAAGAACTGCGATTTCACATATTATGAAAAAAACATAAGTCACTAGTGTGGGGGGAGTCCAGCAGTCCAGAAAAGGCCTCTGGAAAAGATTTGCAGGAAATTATTTTTCCGTAAGTGAACCACATAAAATATTTACAGAAAACTTAACTCAAAGTAATTTTCATGGTAATGAGCCTGATTAATTAAAGTTATATCTGTAATGACTCGTTATAAATATCAGTTTCAATTCAGTTTTTAAAACTTGAAAAATTCAGTTAAATATAGAAATTTACAAATTCACTTATCTATCTATATAAGAATGTATGTTCTGAGCTTAGCTTAGTCTGGCACAAGACCATAATAAAATATGTAAGAGCAAGATGCTTCATAACTTTAAATTTCAAATGGAAAAAAAAAACATCCTATTAGAAACTGTCAACATAAGTTTCTTCAATTTTTAAGTGGGCCTAGATGGCTGGTTATGCATGTATCACACATACAGGCTGCACCAGTGGAGCTAGAGGGCTGAAATTTTAAACATTTACTCCTTATTATGTCTAGAAAAAACATTTTGTTTTTTGAAAATTCCTCCCCAAAATTAAGTTTTTAGTGGGGTGTTCAATTTGCAATGTAAGATTATGCTAAATTGATTCCTTAGTTTGTGTCCGGCAGCATTCACGCTTTTTTTTATTTTTTTAAATTCAGACTTTAGTGATCACTGCCCAACAAGAGAAGTAACTCATTCATTGATCATCCCCTTTTCCAATTTTTTTTAATTGATCACCCCCATTCTTAGTATTAAGAAAGCCAACAAAAAACAACTGGAAATTAAAGATTTTCTTTTACATATTATATCAAACT
>VCCN01003738.1:3341202-3352971 GCA_006491835.1 Architeuthis dux
ATCTATAATTTTAGATAAAAGATCTATAATCTGTAGATTTTTCAATTATTTTTTTTCTATTAGATTCCTCAAGAACTGCTGATTAAAACAACTTCAAACTCGACACTGCAATGCCTTGTGGGACAGTGCTGACTAATATATCTGGCGAATGGCAACTTCGCACAATGGCCTGTTGTTGAGTAATCGAAGTGCATACACACACCCACAAATTATAGTTAGATATTCACGAAGAGAAACTAAATGCAAGCATACTCCACTAAGTTCAGGATCAACATATAGACTTCACTTGCTATCGCAGCATAAGGTCGATAAAGCACACCAAAGTGGCTAAAGCTAAAGTTACTAAAATAGAAGAGTATATCTTTAAACATTAAACAACCTGTAATTTAGTCTAACTGAGTTGTAACTACCTAATGACTTGCCAGGGGAGTGGTTTAATACCTGCTGGAAATTGAACAAATTAAAAATATTTTTTTTTAAAAATTATATAATAATTAACTAAATAAAATAAATGAGTTGAAGTATTCATTGTTGCTAAAAAAGTGCTAAGAAATTGCCAAAAAAAGGTCCAAAACACATCAAAAAGATACTAAAAATGGCCAAATCGTTTAAGGACATCCATGCTAATTGAGCACCTTTTTCCTACTATCAAAACAAGAAATGTGCTGAATTTAGTGCAACTACTACCACACACTTTTTAGTGCTCTTTTAAGACTTTATTGCAAAATTTGAATATCTTCTTTGAAGATATTTTCTATAGTTTTGAGAAGGGTCATTAAACATTCAAATTGTTCTTCGGACAATTGAACTCCTTGTTTGTGTTGTTAACACAACGTTTTGACTGATTCATTCTTCGGCCTTCCTCGGGTGTAATATCCGTTTGAAATTAAAAACTTCTGTTTACCTCATCACCTTCGGATATTACATCTGAGGAAGGCCGAAGAATGGATTGGCCAAAACGTTGTATTAACAACACAAACAAGGAGTTCAATAATCCAAAGAACTATTTGAATCTTCTTTGAAGTTTTAATATTTGGTTATAATTGCAATATTTTTGCAAATAGAAAATATATTGCTTCCTTTTTTTCCTGGAAATATAGTGAAAAATATATTTATTTACCGAAGGTGTCAATTGAGTTCTAAGGTCAGCTTTGATGTTACGTAATCTTGAAATCTCCCTCTCCACAAAGTGAGGTATTTACTGTTTATTTTGAATTGCTTGTAATAAATATGGATGACTGGAAGTGACATAATTTAAAGAAGAATTTTTCAGTACCCATTTTATTTATTTAAAAACACAAATGGACACAAATGGAAAAATAAGATAATTTAAAGCAAATTGAAAGGAGAAAAAAAAAAAGAAAAAAGGGAAAATGTACTTTATTTATTTATATGTAATTCCTCTATGGGCATCTCATTGTAAAATATTATCTCAACAATAAAAAATGCTTAAAAAACATTGCAATAATCAGAGCATAACAAAATTATACATCGTTATCAATAATGGAAAACATTTCATTTAGATAACATTTTAACATTTATTTTAGTGTGAATAAAGTATACAAATTGTATATAAAAACACACATTAATATTCATATTTACACAATATCTAAGCCTTTAAACATTAGTGTTAGCAGTTGCGTAAAACGTTTCAAGTGAATTTAAAAAGAAAAAAAACGAACTTTTACCAGCCCAGCATCGCCATATCACACATCAGCTTGCCATACTTTATACGTAAATTCTTTTAAAGATTTCCTCCGGAAATTCCCAATACTGACCATTTAATTTATTTTTATGCCATTTTCTCAAAATTTGTCAATACTATTTTTAAAGCTGTTAATACTACTTTTATTTTTCACCTTTTCAGGCAATTTATTCCAATAGTACACAACTCTCTCGCTAAAGAAATCTACAAATTTATTGGGGCGTATGACTAGAATATTACAACCCCTGGCAAAAATTATAGAATAAGCATTCATTAGAGGATGTTGAACCAGATTTTTTACTTTGCAGCAAATAAACAAATCACAGATATGAAACAAAACAAGTTTTCTTTAATAGCTTAACATTTTGGTATGATGAAATATACCCCAAGCAAATTAGATTAAAATATTTAAATTATTGGCATATTCTTTTTCCAGATCAAGTAAAAGATTATGGAATAACTCAATGCTGAGGAAAAATTATGGAGTCATCAACCAAAAAGAATGATTAGTACTTTACTGCTCCTCCTCGGGATTTTATGACGGCCTGTATTCTTTGAGGCATGAACTTTACTAATGAAAAGCAATATTCCCCATCAAGCTGATTCCAACTTTCTCTAATAGTGGTTGACAGATCAGCTTTGTAGGATGGAGCCCTGTCATGGACTATTTTTTAAATATTTCCACCATACATTTTCAATCAGTTTGAGATCCAGACTGTTTGCTGGCCATATCATTGAGTTGGTATGCCTTTCCCAAAGAAAAGCTCTAACACTCTTTGTTCTGTGGCAAGATGTATTATCATCCTGAAAAATAACTTTATCATCACCAAACTTATTTTCTATCGATAGAACGAGAAAAATGTCCAAGATTTCAATGTGAACCAGTGCATTGACTGTTGAGGTAATGATTGCCATCTCCCCCGGGTCCTTTACTTTATCATAAATGAGTCAGTAAATTTGCTTGTTTTCTTCAGGCAGCCATCTTTATGTTTCATTGGAATGGCACCAGACTAAAGATGCAGCATCATCGCCTTGGCTAAAGCTAATTCATGATTTATCACTTATCCACACTCCATGATTGCTTCTCTTTAGCCCATTGTAACCTTGTTTTCTTCTCGTTAAGTTTTGCTATCTATCAACTGTAGACTAATGTAGCACGATGGCGATCTGTACTTCTTCTGGTCGCCATGAGAGAAAGGAATGTTGAGAGTGAGAGGAGAAGAGAGATAGATGATTTCTTCCGGGGACGAGGACGAGGACGACGAGGACGAGGACGACGACTCTCTGTCCGGGTCTGCTGACGGGAGCTGATCTTTCTGTGGAGGGAAATTCATTTCGGGCAAAAACTCAAAATTCACGGATCTTCAATTTGAAATCTGGGGTTTTATTTCCGCATATGCAGGTTAATTTCTGGGTCGGTCTGCGGATTCCATCGAGGTACGGAAATTCTGTTGCATTTCGTTTTCTAACTGAGTTTGTCACTTTTCAGAGTTATTACTACGAAAATCAAGGGTTCCTGCCTGTTCCACCCAGCTGGGTGGAAGAAGCCATTTCGTTTCTGACCTGTCGCTCCGGATTCAAATCTCCAACTGGTCACTGCTTCTAACCGGCTCTCACCCCCCCTTTGAGGTCGACCCTGTTGCTAACTGCCTTGGCTCGCAACCCCAACTGCTGCTAACCATTTCAATCTAGCCCCTTATAACTGCTACTGGTCATATGATCCCTCCTCTTTTCAAATCTATCACCCTTCAACGGTTTCTGGTAACCTGATCTGTCCAGTTTGTCACGTATGCAATTTAACACAGATTTCAAATCTGGCCAGTTCCAATGGCTAACGGTAACACAAAACTGAAGAAACCTGTATTTCGTTCCACTAATTTGCATATTTAGATTTGTGCTGGTATTTGTTTTAAAAATGCAAATTACAAGGTAATGCCATAATTCTTTCCTCAGCATTGAGTTATTCCATAATATTTTCCTCTACTTGATCTGGAAAAAAAAAAGCCAATAATTTAAATATTTTAATCTAATTTGTTTGAGGTATATTTCATAAAGCCAAAAAAAGAAAAATTGTTTTGTGTCATATCTGTGTAAAAAAAGGTGGTTGAACATCTTGGAAGTGTATTTATTCCAAGCTTTTTAAACCTAATACGACATTAGAGAGGTTAAAAAAGTTGTTATCATAATTGTTTTAATCATTTAAGTATTTTAAAAGTTTCAATCAAATCTCTGCACATTTTACACTCAAGTAGAGTTTTGAGACCCAATCTTTCCCTATAACTTAAATTATCCATACTCTCAATAATTCTAGTAAAGTTTCTCTGAACCCCTTCTATATCCAAAATAATCTTCCAATTTCTGTAGCGCGCTTCTGGAGGTAGTTAGTATCTTATTAGCGACTTAAAAGCAATTTTCATGACATGAGTTTCTGGATAATGTCTTGCGCAACAACCTTTTCCTTCCCTGTTCGTACAAGTTTTGAATTAAACACAATTAGGGCTGGTTCAAATTTGAATTTAATTTCCCCCTTTTTTTTAGGCGATAATGAAACTAGCTATATTTTTTACTAGCGAAAGAAGAACAAAAGACCTTTTTATACTTAATTAAAACTTTTAGAAAATATGTACTTTTTTTTTCGAAAAAAAGTTCGATACGTTAACGGAAATAGATGCGTAACATACCCCCCCCCCCTATTTGATGTTGTTATGACTTAAGAACTGGTCATGGTCAAGTCTATGATGAAAGAAGGTGACTGAAGCTGGAGATGTGTCGTAAAAAAATGGTTTATGTTGTAAAAATTAGCACACTAGAATTAATTCACGGGGGTGGGCAAGTGATTTCCAAGAGGGGACAGCCACCCTGCGACGACGGGTCTGCCGTTGCTGTCCCAGTGTCCCTCCTTAGTTACCTGCAACAGTGCAACATCAGAGGTTTTTTCGCTCGTCTTAAATATTGCGTTTATTAACCCTCTTTTTAACATCGCCAAAACTTTTTAAATTATTAAAAAGCATTAAAAATGTCAAATTTAAGGTTACAAAAAAAAAAAAAAATGATTTAAAAGCCAGAATAACTTCAACTTCCTAGTAAACAAAAAAAACTACTACTAAAAAAGGTTAAGTAGGAAGAAACCACTACACGAGGCTCTACATCGTTATTTAAACATAAATAAACAAGTAAAAAAGGCATTGATTTTAAAATTAAAATACTGAAAAAAGTAGATTGCTGAGTTATTTATTTTTATTTTAGTAAGCATTGAAATAAAAAGGATGTAACATTTTTTTAAAAAAATCTCCATTGCGAAAACCCGTGTGAATACAATCTACAGCAAATAATTAAAAGAAAACTGAAAATGAAACAATTGTTAACAAATATCCCAACTTACCTTTTCATCGATAAATTTACACGCATTTTTCGATTCTTTGCCGGATGCCATCGCTTTTAAAAAAGATTAGATGCTTCAGCCTAAAAAGCAAAATAAATGAAGTGACGATTGAAAATCCGAATGTTAAAAACTACAAACACAATAATAGTTTGTTTAAATTTGGAAAGCGTGGCACAAAGTAGTTAGAAAAGAAAGAGCAAAGGTGAATTAAAGGGGGGAGGGGGTAAATCGTAAAAGTACTAGTAAGTCGTACAGTAGTGTAATTAATTATGTGTCACT
Source organism: Architeuthis dux (assembly GCA_006491835.1). Taxonomy (NCBI): domain Eukaryota; kingdom Metazoa; phylum Mollusca; class Cephalopoda; order Oegopsida; family Architeuthidae; genus Architeuthis; species Architeuthis dux. The sequence goes on from VCCN01003738.1 coordinate 3,346,569, forward strand.
GGCAACCGCTAATTATTCAGGTCCTCATTTAAAATCATGTTATTTCCAAACAAACAGGGATTCGAATACGTGGAATTGTTTGTAAAAACATTTATGTAGGTTAGTTTAAAATACAATACTGTTTACACGGAAAGGATGAGAGGTTTTTAAGGTAGGGCCTATTGTTAGAAGTTAACGAGTTAAGTGGGAAATTTGAAACAAGTTGAAATGCTTCTAAATTAAAATAACACAATATGCATCATTTTTTAAAAAAATCATCGGAGACGTTAATCCTTAAATGTTAATAAGTTTTTGTTCCCTCAGAATTTGAACAGAACATGTCTTATTTAAAACTTTTGAGAATTAAAACTAATTTTTAAGAGTGCAACCCAACACCAGTATTTAGTGTAATGATGTGTTAGGGTTAGGGATCGTTGTATGGTGTATTTAAAGTCTAAAGAGAAACATGTTCTGTTGACAAAGAGAGATAACATCAACAGTAGTAAACAGAAAAAAGACCTACGTCCGATGAAAGCTGAGTCTTGTTAGTTTGCGATCTGTCATTAAATTTGTCATCACTCTTAGTCACAATTCACTTTTCTGACCTCCTCCTAGCAATCTCTCTCGAAAAAAAGACAGTTAAAAGTGTTTAAAGAACAAAGATGTATATTCACAATATGTAAAATAAATGGTATGAATTATTCATATTTTGACTATGATTACTAGAATTCAGTTAAAAACGAAGATTTTTGTTCAATCCAACCGACCAGTAATTAATTCGCTACTCACGTGGTGTAAAGGGACTGCAACTTCGACTTGCAAACTCAAAAATATTTTCGCGCTAGTTTGACTGCCAAAAAGCGCTAGTTTTTTTTTAAATAGCCAAAAATGGCTAAAAACCACCAAAAAGATGCTAAAAATAGTCAAAAACGGCCGAAATGTTTTAGGCGCAAACGCGCTAATTTGGTGCTTTTTGCACTGCGAAAACAAGAAACGCGCTGAATCTGTACACCGCTACTACTACTACCACTACTACTACTATAAATACAAACAAAAACGTGGTCGACGTTTCCCGGGCTTTAAAAAATAAAATAAAAAGGAAGTCTAATGCTCCTCTCGCGAGACTTAACAATTCAATTCAAGTCCGTTTATTCTTTCTTTGGTCATTTAAGAATAAATCACTAATGTTCACTTTAATAGAAGTGAAATCGTACTCATTTTATTTTCGAAAATGTAACAAAAGTAAACATTGGTCAACACTTTAATAAGTAAGGGACATAAATCATCCTTTCTTTCATGGGCGGTCTTGTCTGAAAATCATAAAATTTCATTTAAAGTTTTTAAAGTTACTGATAAATAAATCACGCACAGACCATTAATTATTGAGACTAAATTAATTATCAATTATTTTCTGGTAACTAAAATATGAAATGAATATGTAAAAGAATTTTTATAAGAAGTGATAATTTAAAAAACGGTACTTCTTCGTTAGGGTTAGTAACTTAGTAGGTCACCCGTTACTTTAACTTACGTCATTATATTTCCTTGGAATCTTAGTCAGTGTTAGCGCGTTTCAGCATTGCAAAAAGCGCTAAATTAAAGCCTAAAACAGTTTGGCCATTTTTAGAGTCTTTTTTGTGGTTTTTTGGCAATTTTGAAAAATTTAGCGCTTTTTGGCAGTCAAACTAGCGCGAAAATATTTTTTGAGTTGGCAACACTGATCTTAGTTACATTTAGTTGCGTCTGCCATTTTGATAGAGTTCTCCACATGTGTTTTTCCGTTTTCTCATGACTTGAGAGCAGCGGCGGCGCCAGCGTTTTGTACAAGCCCGGGCAAGGTTCGACGGACATCATGGAGTTAAGCCATGTTTTCAAAAACATCCAGAAATATCTAGTATCTAAGGAAGTTTAGCTGTCCCAAATTAAATGTCTAAAAACATCTAGAATCTAGGAAAGTTTAGCGTCCGAAATACTGCGACACAAGTACTGATTTTAATAATACTATGTTTTACTCGCCTTAGCTGAGGTCATTTCTGAATTTAAAGGTTTTTAATGTAACTGTTTTTTATTGAAATTTACGAAAGGGTCCGATTAATACAATGTTCACTCACCTTAATTGTGGCCATTTTTTAATTTAAAAGTTTTTAATTTAAAGGGCACGAGTAAAGGAAACAAATTTTGATTTTTAAATGTTCAATTTATTTCGAAATTGACGTTTAAGGTTAATGTTATTTTAAATTTATACCAGATATCTTTCTGTGATAATACTTTAGAGACGTGCGCAATAATTTGGGATGCTGAACTACCCCTCACCCAATCTGGACTTTGGATTTTCTGGAAAACATGGCTTAGCACTATCATGTCCGGTCGACCAGAAAACTATGACGGGCAAAGTTTATATACAAATTAATTTAGTACGCTAATCTCCAATATCGCCTAAATTTTAACTAAATTCAACTTTAGTAATAATGAATTATTAGGAAACATAAATACCAATACTTCTATTCTTTTAAATTTAAATTTTTAAAAACATTTTTACATAATTTTTAAACATTTTTACAGACTTTATTATTACTTATTTGGGTAAATCTCATTATTAAGCCATTGCACACCTGCCAAGGTTTAGAAATTCTCAGGAGGAAGGTTTCCCAAAATCTTCAATTCTACAAGCTCTAAAACAGCTGTATTGAAAACCTATCTTAACATAATTTTAAACCAAGATAATCAACAAAATGCTGGAGGTTGTGTAGGTTTGCAAAATGAGGGAAAACATTTTTACAGGCATATTTCTTTTCAAGGAGTTTCGTACAAAAATAGTACATGCGGGGGGGGGGCAACAGCACTTGGCTTCAAAATTTGGTAGATCTGCCATTGGTGAAGTGACAGAAATATTTCAGATCGATTGAAATACACAAAGGTTCCCTTGAAGAAATTTCCCTTTGTGTAGTTGTGTGTAAGTGCCAATGTAAATAATTTTAGCATGTACAAAAATTAAAAAAAGACAAATGATTTATAAAAACAACCGAAAATGTCACAGAATCCCCACAAAACGTTACTATCACGGTCGATTTTAAATCACACCCGGAGCGTTCGGGCAGATGCAGATCTGTTATTAATATTAAGTATTGGATAACGTTTCAAATAACACTGATCAACAAGCAGTGTCGACAACGGGCTCGTGGACTATTTTCAACCATGATGGAGTTAGAAACAGGAATAAAGCTCATATTGTGGTATCAACTATTACAGCGTTTTTAAAAGATCAGTATTTCTTTGCAATCTTCTAGCCGTGTGGTTCTAGGAGTACGCGAGCCCAAAGGTAAACAATATGAAGTTTAAAAATATTCTCTTAACGACATTAAAAATAACGAAGTATCGCCTGTAATAATTTCCGTTTTTATATTCACTAGTCTAAGGGAAATAATTCCTTTCGTTTTTGAGCCGTCTGGCATTTTTCCAACTTGCCTCCCCTTATTTCTTGGATTTACCGATCATAAAACCTAAATTATAATTAATTAAATAAAGCTAAAAAGTTGCCAAGATCGGCAATGTTTTACCTAACTTTCCAGTTTAAAAAAAAAATCTAAAGTAAGGACCATCTGACACTTTATTTCAAAAAAGGTAAACAGAATTTACTTCTCTTTTCAATCGAAGTGTTTTTTTTGCCTCAGTCTCTCAATTTTCAAAAATATCTCCGGTTCTATAGTCTTTCCACAAAGAATGCTAATCTCAGATATTTCTCCAATCTTTCTTCTTATTAATGGCACACAGATTTTGACGATAAAATGTTCTTTTATACACGTCTGGGTCTTTTTACTCTCAGGGGTTGATTTCCTGCTGAAAATCTTTTACAGGTCTACAAAATTAAAGACATCAAATTGTTTCAATTTTGAGTAGTGATTTTTTTCCGGCTTTTACGAACACAATAAAAAATATTCATTCATAATGGTTCAATACATTCAAAATTGTTTTCATTTTTTTAAAATTCAGAGCCCAAAAATATATAAAAAATTCACCCGAAATAATCAAATATTCTTTTCAGTGTATACCTGTGTAATTTTCGTTTTCTTTTCGCTACTAGGGCTACCATTTTCTGTATGAAAATCAATTTCAAAATATGAAATTCATTTAAATGTAATATTCAAATTTATATTCACTTTAATATTAGATTTTAGTTTCAACATTTGTAGCACCCATTTCAAACTAAATCGTTCGCAATGAGTGCAAAAAAGCGGAAGTCTATCGACGATTATATCAGATTTGAACTTGTGTCACTCCAAAAGTGTGAAGGCTCAGAGGTACCCCAGTGTGTAATATGCTACAAGTCTCTGAACAATGATGGCATGGAACGCTACTTGAAGATAACTCATCCTGCTCTAGCTTCTAAACCCAAAGAATTCTTTGACACAAAAAGGCCGCCCTTAAAGCAAGCTAAAATGGACAACAGTGGAGCATTTCGACAACAGATTTCAAAGGTTGTTGAGGCTTCCTGTGAGATCTCTCTGTTGGTTGCAAAGAGCAAAAAGAGCCATACTATCGGAGAGACCTTCATAAAACCTAGTTATACTACGTGCAGCAGAGCTCGTTCTAGGGAAGGAGAGTGCAAACAAGCTTTCGCATATCTCTCTATCCAACGATACCATCAAAGGCAGGTTCGATGTAATGTCTGAAGACATCTAAGATCAAGTTCTTTAACAAGTAAGAGCTTCTCCTGTATTCGTCATCCAATTGGACGAAACGACTGATGTCGTTCATTGTTCTCAGCTACTGATGTATGCTCGTTTTGTGTCCGGCAATAGTGTAAAAGAGGAAATGCTCTTCTGCCATCCAATGCAAAGTTATACTACAGCAGCAGATATATTTCAAGTGGTATCAGACTTCTTCCAAGAAAATCATTTTTCGTGGGACTCACTGGTAGGGGTGGGTACTAATGGAGCCCTGGTCATGATTGTTTTACAATTTGGTTTTATAACAAGTGTGAAAGAAAAAAGTCCATCTGCTATAGGTATGCACTGCATCCTTCATCGTGAAGCCCTAGCATCCAGAACTTTACCTGTTGAAATAAGAGGTGCCATGAACCGGGCTATCAAAGTAGTTAACTTCATCAAAGTTGGAAGCTTAAACAGTCGTCTCTTACACAGCTGTTTAAAGAGTCCAATGTTGGGTATAGATTCTGAACATCAAGCCTTGCATTTCCATACAAACGTACGATGGCTTTCGAAGAGAAAAATGCATGGACGACTTTAGGAGCTACAAAAGAGGTGGTAACATTTCTAGATTCGCAGCAAAAAGCAGATCTCAGTGACAATTTCCAGTGTTAAAGGAGCAGATTATTACAAATTATTACTCATCTGACTGAACTGAAGGCAGAATTCATTAGATACTTTCCGGATATAGATGAAAAGCATGAAGCCTGGTAATTCATTAGGAACCTATTTCAGTGTGAAGTAGCTGATATTTCGGACGAAATGTAAGAGGAGTTTCTGAAGAAGCCTTTAAGAGACTGGATCTCGAGATGTTCTGGGTCAAGTATCTTCCTGTTTACCCTTTGATCTCATATCAAGCTCTTCAGATTCTGACAATGTTTGGATCAACGTATCTGTGTGAAGCTGCATTTTCCACACTTGTTGCTGCCAAGACCAAGTATAGAAACAAACTGGACGTTGAAGGGGACTTTCGTTGTGCTCTCCCCCCTCTCTCTCTCCCTATCTCTCTCTATATATATCTCTTTGACCACGCATTGAAGATATGGTAGCTAGAAACAATGTCAATATTATTAATATACTAAATATGTTTTGTATTCTTTGTTCAATAAAATGACAAAAACACGCATTTAAAAAAGTTTTTTCTTTTAATTCACAAGGGATTTGTCATCGTTTAGTTGAAGATGGGGGCGGAGGCGTGGAAACAAAGTCCAACTACTAGAGGGGGCGTGATGGTAAAAAGGTTAAGAACCACCGCTCTAGCCAATACTTGAACACAGCCTGTGCACTCTATGAATCCTTGCATAGATATATTCAAGCTATGCGGTCTACTTTTTCAGAAATTGAGTAAAAAGCCAAGGATTTAATTGAGTGTGAAATCAACAATAAACTTGAAGAGAACACAAGCGAAATCGCGTCTATGCTGATTTCTGTGGTTCTTCATTCACTTGATGAAGCTGATTCACACGTTTAAACCCATTACTGCTTATTCTTTATTATCCGATCGCGCTGTTATTTGTTGCCGTAGAAACAACGACCTGAATTAAAAGTGTCTTCGTGGCAGCTAGGTTCAAAATAGACTCCCTCTGGCAATGAGGGTGTGAGTTCAATTCTCATCAAAGGCTTATTCTATATTATCCGATCGCGCTGCTATTCGTTGCCATAGAAACAACGACCTAAATTAAAAGTTGTATATAAAAAACAACTGAAATTAAGATGAA